>JAXQQM020073190.1:0-96895 GCA_034641835.2 Pinus albicaulis
TATTTATTAAATAAAAAATATATATTATGTAAATATTATTTTATTTAAAATTATGATTTGAAATTATTTTATTTATAATAAAATAGTATATATTTTAAATTAATTTTTTTATTTTTATTTTTAATTAAGACTTTAGCAAATAGTTTGATTATCAATATAAAATTAAGTAAAAAACAGTATTGTAAAACTAATACTCACACATTTTATATAAGTAAATATTATCCAAACTATTATTAATATGTAATTAGGGAAGATATGTCATTAGATATTGATTATTATAATTAAAATAAAATGGAACATATTATTTATAGACAATATATAGCATTTAGTTTTTTGAAATATATTTATGATGTTTGGACTTAAGTTTGTGATTTTAAAAAAAGGTTGATTTTATAAACATTTAAGTTATGATATTTTGATATTTAATATAATAATTATTTTTGATGTTTTATAATTATTATTTTTATTTTTAATTTTTATTATATTTTTTTTGTTTGTTAAGTTGTTTGTGATTTTTCAGGCTTGACTTGTGGCTTGAGGAGTTGTGACCTAAGTGCATATAATTTATCAAAGTCATCCACACATCACACCAACCCGACTCATGACCCAGGGGCATCTAATCCGTCAAAGTCACCAAGGGATCGCAACAACCCGAGTCGTGACCCAGGGGCATCTAATATGTTAAAGCCACCTGGGGATCGCACTAACCCTTTGATGACTGGATATTTTAACATATCTCCTCCCCCTAGCACAAGGCGCAACCACCCCCACCCCCAGTGAGGTTTGATCTTGGGTTGCGTGGCTGACAAGGCCCGTCCTCAACCGGTTCTACTAGTGGGACTTGACTTAAACTTTATTATATTAACAAAACTCAACAAATATTATCGTTGATTCTTTTACTTTAATAAATATTTGAAATCATAGTCAAGGAGTAAAATAAACAGTGGTAGGGTGTTCTGTGAAGACATTCCTTAGTGTAAAGGTCACTTGTTTGAAATTCGATGGCTAAAAATCCAGTGATGCTAACGGCTTGTGTGGCCCAATATGGGTGCAATCTCCAAGTGATTTTTACAACATAGATGACCCAGGGTCAGGCCTACTCAACCCAAGGCATGCTAGTCATGCCAAGAATGACATAACCTAGCAATATATATATATATATATATATATATATATATATATATATATATAATTTAATTTTGTATTTAAATTAAAAACAAAGATTAAATATTTATTTTTGGGATTGTCTTTAGGATTGATCACATAATTCATTATTTAGTCAAAGTTTAATGTGGTTCATCTCGATGACAAAGATGAAAAATTCAATCCCATATTTCTATGCATTGGTTTAAATAGTTGGGATGCACCCTATTCCAAATAAATTTAATATTAAATTCAAGTATAAAAATTAGATCATAAAATATTTTATTATATTTTATTAAATAATATAAAATTAGAAAGGAAAAACTAACCGATATATATATATATATATATAATATTATTATATATAATACTATTATATATTATTATCAAAAATATTAATATGTATATAATTTATAATATAGTGATAAGTTAAATATATGATATTATAGATTTAATAAACTATATATCTCACCATAAAAATGAATGTCTAATAATGGCATATTATATGGTGCTTGTTGCAACGAATCGTGTAGCATAAGGAAGAGAATTATTGTGTGAAATTTATAGAGTAGAGGGACATTCACTCCCAAGTTTCTCCCATGATGCAGAAGTGTGGAACTTTTGCAAGAACTATCTTTTATGATTTTTGTATGTCAATAGGACATGATATCCATACTTGCCATGCATTTAAGTTGATGAGGGATCAAATGACAATTTCATATAGGGTGGAATAGGGACAGGACAAGATGGAACATAATTATAATCAAGTAGTAGCATACAACTAGTAGGAAAGAGGTCAAGGCATGATGGGCAGATGACCTAGAGTACTAGATCGAGGATGAGGAGCTTTTGGACAAGGAAGAGGATCAATTATTTGTTATAATTATGAGAAGCAAGGACATCTCATTATAAATTTCCCCAATACTTATTTGAGATGTAGATACTACAGAATATGATCCCTAGTTGATTGCCAAGTGTCAGGAAAAGAAAAGACAAAATATTCAGAAGATTACTGCAAAACCACATAGGGATCAATCACATGTGAATGTTTTCATGCATGACGGTACCAATACTTGAACGGATGCTTCTAAATAGGCTAACACAAACCGGTAGTGGGTGAGAAAAGTTGCATATCAGTTGCCAAATTTTGATCCACATAAAGAGAATGCCACTTATAGGGAGGCACACAGAGAATTGATTTCATCAAAATGGGATATTCAATAGGATAACCCATTGTATGAGATTCCTAGAGTATGTGACAGAAATGTTGCTAAAATTCTTCAAGTAGGAAACACTTATGTCATTCTGAAGTGTGTCAGGCTTCAAGATTATCTTAGTTTTTACCCACCTAACCCCAATTTACCCTGTGTTTTATAGTCCCAAAATACCTTCATCCACACATTTCTAGTTTCTATTTTTGCATTCATGAGGATGTGGATATAAAATTTCTTATCTTTAAAAAAGGTTGATAAATTAAATCTTTAATGAATAAATTCTTACATCTAATGTTATCCTAATTTATTTTGTCTTTGATAAGACATTAATCTATTATGAAGCACATGTTTTATAATAGGATGAAACTATTTTTTATCTTGGGATTCTGTAATAGACTAAAGGATTCCTGCACTAGTTAGAAGTATGGGTCCGTGGACAAAGGATTATCTGGAAGTCAATTGAGTTTTCAAGAGATCTTCATGGATTCTAAGGAGAACAAGGCACACTCATCACTCCTAGTTTTCAATGGAAAACTTGCATATCATAACCTCTTTTCTAAACGAAACCATTCTGAGATGGAAGCAGACCTTGGTGCCCAGTGATAGCTTCTTTGAACGCCTATTGTTAGGAGCATGTTACCAACAATTTTCTATTTTGTTTCCATACAATATGACTCTCTATGGCCATGTATTCATTGCAAATTTCTATATATGTCGAGTCATAGAGAGTAACAAGTTAGCGATATTGTCACTTTGTGTATTGTTAAATTTTAAGAACTTTGTATCTCCCTGAAATATCTATAGTTGGACTAGTGAGCTCAAGATGTACTAAGACTAAGATGTATTTAATAAAAAGGGCATCAATGCTAAGTTCCTTTCCTATTTTTTCTCAATATTGTTAATTATTTTCATCACTTTGTAATTTAGTCTCTCTTCAACAAGGGAACAAGTTGGTTGGTTAGGGCCCAACCAACCCATCTCATTGATGCTATTTTAGTTAGCACTGTGTGGTTTGGTTTTTTGTAATATATATTTTGATGGTGTGCAAATCTAGTGAATGGGTTTTATATCCTCTGTATAAGCTTTCATAGATCGACTTTTAAGACTTTGTTTAAATTCTAAAGTTGTAAAGAGTCCTTTGATTTGGAGTCGATATAACATAGATCTGGGAAGAAATTGTTGTGTACCTTTGAGAACTTCTAGCATTATTTTATCTGATTTTTATTGAGTACAAAAAAACCTCCTGAAATCACTTATATGTTCTTTGAAAATATATGATTATGTTGATGTCAAACTTTAGTTTCCCTTTTGTGGTGAACATGCTGAAGTTTAGGGGACTGTGAAAATCAAGGTTTAATGTTGTAAACGAAAGGTTCTTTTGATAGAAACCACGTTCCACACTTGCATATTCTGGGTTATGCAAAATAAATCCTAAAGTGGCTCCTAAATCTCATGAGTGATTTGATGAATCATATCATTATTGTGGACTTGATTTTCTAATTTTTAATGGTCTTGGGTTAAGCACTTTAGTGATTAAACATCAATACCTAACGAGACTACTCTTATGAAGATAATACACTATTCTGGATATGAAAACCAAGGGTAATTTAATATTATCATGTGAATATAAGTATAGCAACTTTGAAAGTCTTTAAACCCTAATATTTTTTAACAATACAAGGTCTATCTAACAACACAATATCTCAGTGCAAGAATAGATCCTCTATATTCTTTGTCCATTAGGAATATTTTTTTGTTAATATCATTTTGTTTTCTCGGATTGGAGATAGAGCCAATTCATGGGTGAATGTTTTAAGAATATAGGCATTAAGGATTGGTCGTGGTTACCTTGTTTCTTTCATGCTGATTAAACACTGAAAGAATAGAGTATCTTTTACACTGAGTATGTTTGGTTGATGAATGAATGGAATAGGTTTCTTTGGAATTTTATAAGTTGGTGTGGGGAGGTTTATTAGAAGTTTTGATTTATTTCTTTGTTATTATTTTTTTCTGGACTTGTTTTTCATTGTTGCAATAGAGTTTGTTATCTTCTCTTCACAAATAGTTTCTCAAGACAGTGTTTTGATTTCTTTGTTTGGAATATATTTTTGTTGGCTTGAGTAGGTGTTGAAGGTGTTGGAAATTGCCAACATATAGGGGTATCCCCTATATAAGGTCTAAAATATACCTCACACCATTTGGTGTAGGATTCCCATCTGGAATATGGCTCAGTTGTTTTTTACTTAAATATATGAGATGGTTTTAGTTGTCAACAAGAGAGAGAAGAAAAAATATGCCTTTGAATAAGAAAGAAGGTGTGCCTTGTGAATTTTTTATTGCAGATGTACCTAGGTTCTCGTATTGCGAAGGAGAAAATAAAGTGTGTCTCTAATAGAGGAGTAATAGTACTACCCTAATGGAGAAACAAGTGAAAGAGAAAATTTCATCTAACATCAAGTGAAATATTTCACGAGGATGTGATGATCATTATAAACATAATAATACATTTCCAACAAGAAGCACTGAAGTAACTGAAACTGTTTAATTACTTCAATACAAATGAAAGAAAACATGAACCATAAACATTTAAAGAATAGCCTTGAAAACATTCAAAATCCATGTGTGAAAACTTATTTTCCTAGTAGGATTCAATATTAAGAGAAAGTCCCAAGATACATAAATACAATGAGCACGACTAGCTCTAATAGTGGAGTGTTAGAGCCACTACTTGCTCCCCAAAAGTACTAAATTTGTCTCTCTAATTCCTTGTGGGAGAAGCCAAGGTTAAAATTACTTTACATGAGGAACGAGGATTTATTTATAACTTGGGGTATGACCTTTCACATACTCATGACTCTTGACTTTCCAACTTCCAGTGATATTTTCACTTCTACAACCTTTGGGATTCGAAATGACTCTTGGAATTACATATGGATTTTGATATTCAAAGTGTTTTGATATTACATGTCTTTTGGACTTCAATGACTCTTGGGCTTCCACTTAATTTTCTTTACAATGATTACAAAAATACCTCGTGTCTTCCACATCATTAAGTGATGAGACTTGACATGTCACTATATTTGATGATGGGGACTAATAACAATTGATGAAATGGATTTTATCTAGTGGTGACATGGATTATAGTTGTATATTCATTTTTAAAATAGCTCCATTCACTTATTTCCTCAACCTCCAAAGGGTATTTAATGTAATTGAGTCTTCAGGGTGATTTGATCATCAGGATTCAAGTGTGTTCTTCTTTCTTCATGCAACTTCCTTTTTTTTCCTCTTTGCCTGATCTTCCTCATGAATTCTTACCATGATGTTTCTTGAATACCTAAATATGCAATCACTCATGAAAAGTAACCATCCACCTGGAAATCTACCATTCTACCATGTTTTATGCATATTTTATGGTCTTTCCTTTTCAGTGCGCTCAAAAGAGACAAAATGTGCATTTGGGTGCATGAGCACACTTTGAAAGCCTAATGGGCTAAGAGGAAGAGGCTTCATGGCTTCAGCATGTGCTCATGCACTCAAGAGAGGGGGATAGTCAAGGTAGGGTGCATGGTGCAAGTCTGAAGGATTAAGGGGAAGGCTTCGAGCTTCCCAAGTGCATTGTGCACTCAAGGGAGAGAAGGAGGGAATAGGGCGCACTACTCAAGGTTGAAGGGTGAATGCTTCAGGCCTTAGGGGTGTTCTCATACACTTAATAGGCCCATGAGAGAGCTTGGTGCAAGTCTGAAGGCTGAAGGGATGTGCTTTGTGCCTTGAGTGTAATCTCATGCACTTAAAAGGGTCTATAGGGTGCATGGTGCATTGGGGAAGGGTGAAGGATGAAGCTTAAGGCCTTCAGTGTGTTCCTATGCTCTCAAGGAGGGAACACTTCTTTTATTCTAAGGAGTGTGCTCAAGGAGGGCACACTTCTTCGAGTCAAAGCAGTGCACTCAAGGAATACTTGGTCTCTTGAAGGGCGTAGTTAAGAGTAAGTAAAACGAAAGTGGCTTAAGGAGTTTTTTTTGCGCTCTTGGAGGGCACATGGGCACTTTCGAACAATGAAGGATTTTCCATCAAGATTTTAGAGTGTGCTCATGCACTCTTGGCCTTAATGAGTTCGCTTTGAAACCAAATATTTGTCTAATTCTAGAATATAAGGCAAGGCACAAACAATATGATTTTAGACATATAACCACGTGCAACACAAACCAAATCATCAAGAAAACATAGAAAAAATTGCACAATGATAAATATACATCAAAACACCACTTTATACACATTCCCCAAGTACAATGAGTGAAGTGTTTGCGAACATGACCCAAAAGTGTCGTTTTACCATAGCTAATATGTTAAGACCATGAAATGCACCTAAAGGTGTTCTGCTTGATGTGACGACACTTGAGACCATTCAAGGGAAATTGAAATACATAGGATACACAATATGAAATTTGAAGTTCAAAGCGAGACTAGGTACGATAATGATATTAGGCTCTGAAATTCGAATGTAGTGAAATTATGGAGGGTGTTGTAGTAGTGACAACACTTGGTGACACATTGGGAAAACTTCATCTTCTCTATCCTACGAATATCTTTCGGTTAAGGGTAAAACCATTATGAAGTATTTATTTCCTTGATTTCCCCCCTTTGACTCGATTTTATACATAAAATCTCACTTTTTCTCTACTTGGTTGAACACACCCAAAATATATACCATATCACAATTGTTTCAATCCAAGGAATGTTAATGTGCACAGTCAATTTATGATATTTATAGTAGGAGTTTTCATCTCTGGTGTTGCTCGAATACCATTAGGCCTGGAAAGTACCCCAACTAAGTCAATTCAGGAGCACAAACATTTCTTCTCTTCTAGTGACCCTGAACAGTACCCCGGTGAAGTCCCTTGCTTCACCTCCCTGCATAGGAAGCCTTTCTCTTTGTTCGCCCTTTATTTATTTATTTAATAGATTTTTGGATCGGTACTTATTATTTTCAATGGTCGGAAGTGGGATCCCGACTTATTGAGAGAAGAGGAGGTTTCCCCTTTAGAAAATTATTTTAAGACCTTCAATATTGCTTTGCTCGCTTTATATTTTCCCCTTATCCTTTCTCTACTAGATTGAACAAGCGTTAACACAGAAGTAGATTTGCAACAAGTTGAGAAATTTAGATACTAGCATAGGTGAAATTTTGATATGTTCCCTCAAGGTTCTCCTATTGGATGAATCATATTTTCCATATGGAGCTAGCTCAACCTATGGAATTTTACCTAACAAGGAAGGTGAACAAAAAAAATCCAAGCATTGTGGTTGTTACACTTATCTTTCATTACACCACAAACTATTTTGAGCCACATACTTTTACACAAGCGTCCTATTTATGTACAATGACCAAAAAAATTGACACGACAAGACTTAACTAACATAACACATATGACTGACACAAACAAAAAGAAAGGACATGAAACAAATTGCACAAGAAGCACAACTTGCAGCTGCTTGTGAAAGTAATGTTTTAAATCTCAAGCATTTACGGGAAGGGGGGAAATCCTCATGTCTATTGGTTTCTTCTTGAAATTATTATTACCGAGCTTTTCTTCCACAATGAATGGTTCAATCCACAAAGGCTGGAACTTTATGTGTTTTCCCTTTTCTTCGTGGGATTTATCCCACTTCAGTATTAGGTCACCCACATCAAAGTTATTTTCCCCTACGGAATTCTTATCAAACCAGCACTTTACAAAGTTCTGATGCACGTAAAATCTATCTATGACCTTGATCATTTCTTCCTCAAGTTTGTGTAAAGTGGTTATCCTACTCTAAACCAAAAGGAAAGTTCTACCTTACGACTCTTGGGAGAGTTGCAAGGCTGGAAGATACAAGTTTGGGGGAAAGATAGTTTAATTACCATAAATTAGAAATTATGACGAGGTTTTCAAGGAAGGATTGGGAGTTACATGGTCAGCTCAAAGTGCATTGGTCAAGGCTTTAAGCCAGTCCCTTTGTTTAGAGAAAATATTTTTTTTTATTATGCAGATAAGATTCTTGTTTGTTTATTTAGCCAAACCATTTCCCTCCAGATAATAATTAGGTGCATGTTTCAACACAATTCCAATTTCTAATGTGAATTCATAAGGTTTCAATGACAAAAAGTAGGTTTCATTATCAAAAACAAGCTACGTAGGAACTCCAAACCTAGTTATAATATTATGTTGCATGAAGTGGATGACTTCTTGGTCATTTACTTGTGTGAGAGGAACAAATTTTAACTATTCAGTGAAGTAATTTGTCATTGTTAGAATGCATTGGTATTTCTTTGACAAGTGGGGAAACATATCTCTGGTGACATCTAGGCCCCACTTTTGAAATGGTTCCTCAACTATTACTGGTAGCAGTGGAGCAGCTGACCTCTAATCGCAACTGGTACATTTTTGACAAGATTGGCACTTGCAGAAATAGGCGTGAGAATCCTTGAAAAGAATGGGCCAATAATAACCAATCTGCATAACCCTATGTTTTGTAGTGTCTCCCGCATAGAGGCCACCTACCAGACCATCATGTAAATATTTAAGTACATTCTCTATATCCCGCGGCTTAAGGCACCTCAGCAAGACGCCATTGTGGTGCTTCCAGAAAAGAACTTCATGAAATAACTAATAAGATAAATTTTTTAAGTGGATTTCCCTCTTCTATTTGTTCATTAAGTCTGAGGGAAAGGTGCCATGCTCAGGAAAATTTCATAAATATGCATATCATGTCGATATAGACATGGACTGAGGAACATGCTCAATTTTGTACATTTATATCTCTTTCTCCCAACTTGAAAGATCTTGCTTGGAAGAATCTCTTGCGTTGGCTGCCAGTTTACATAGGCCATGACCCTTTATGGCATGAATTGGCATGAATTCCATATAATGTTCTTATAGACAGGTCATCCAATTATCCCTCTTCTCACCCAAATCCTACTACACGAACAACGCTCTTACTGCTAGATGAGGTACAAAGATGATCGTGTGAGCTTTTAATAAATAGGGCCTAAATTACTTAACTGGCTTGCATATAACATATGTGCGTTTGTCAATGGCATGATAATTTAATTATTTACCTTGTACACTAGCAATCATAAAAGAGATAGTCTTTCATTTCATTCAATATCCTTCTAAGTCAACATGGTTACAATTGATGAATCTAAAGAAAAAGTATAGAGTAGTAGATCCTTGCCATAGTCTAGAATAAATAGTGTTGGTGGATCTGCAATAGCCTGCTTGATCTAAGTGAATGCGTCCTTCTCCCATTTATCCCATTTTTATAATGCATCTTTTTTAATCATCCCCTGTATAAGCTTGAATATCTGAGCATAATCAGAGATGAATTTTCTCAGGAAATTAATTTTCCCTAAGAAATATTGCATGGCTTTCTTATTCACTAAGAATGAGATATGTGCGATAGGTATGACCCTCTCAGGGTCAATATTAATTTTTCCTTTTGGAATGATGTGCCCTAGTAGAATCCCTTCAAACACATTGAATATTCTCTTCTTGGGATTAAGAGAAATCCTTTCCAGTCTACATTTTCCAAATGTAGTTGAAAAATTATATTTATTTCCTTTTTTCCTCACCCAACTTGACCTTGATGCATTGCACCCAACAAACTCTTCAATTTTCTGGAAATGAATGTCAAAGTCTATTGGAAAGTAGGAAGCAAAGCACTAACTTGTAGCTGATATAATTTCATATTTCATGTTATTCATAACTCTAAGATCAAAAGAAATTATGTTCTATCAGAGAAGAAAGAAGTTTGTGGACAAAATGTATGTTTGTGCATGAGTCATTATACTACACCAATTTAGTATATTTAAAAAAAATTATATTTGGTACATACCATTTAAGTTTTACTATAATGATTTAGAATTTGTGAATAACTTGGCGAACCCTCCTAGCCATGTGAAGATTCCTCACCATTGAAATCCAATTTAAGCCTAGCGCTTCACTTATACCAAATTTAGAAAAAAGAGAGTAAATTGTGTATTTGAGATTCTGTGGTTGTTTGAGTGCATATTTTTTTAAAAATCCAACTCATTCTTTCTCCATGTCATAGATAAAATGAAGGCTTTGTTGTTGATAATAACCCAAAGCTGCATCAGGCCCTTACACTTCATCTCCATTGCTCAAGATGATCAGGCATTTCACTGCAGTAGCAACAATAATAGCACTAGTACAAGTTGTGGTAGCATCATTTAGATCATGAAATTATAAAAATATAATTCTCTACGGGAAGTGTCGTTATAGAATTGTGATTGGAGTGGAATGAGAAGGTTGGCAATACAAGAAAAGAGCTCACTGCAGTGGGCAGCTTGTAGCAGAAGTCCAACTCCGAGGCGGCTTCATACTCAACTAACCCGGTATCTTCTTGGACACACAATAAATTGGTTGAGAGAATATCTCAACCACACACCAATCTAGGAACCATAAAAATCTAAATACTTCTAGAGAACAGGAACAAAATATTTTACATAGAAAGAATCACAACTAAGTCAATTATATTTTCAAGTGTTTACTCAAACTTGTTTTAAGACATTTCTGTGTAGAGATGTAGAAAGCATGATGAAGGCCATGCCATAACCAATAGTTAGTTCACCATTATTTTCCTTGTCAAAAATTTAGTGAGATAGTCAGACTAGATGGGAGTTTGAAGTTTGAACCTCTAGACCTTTGTGTTGATTCCTTCAATACCTAAATAGTAGAAATATGGATACTCTGAAATTATTCATCATTGATGTGCTGGACCTTACCTTGTTTAGGGAGTGTAGACTCTCCAAACAAAAAAGGTTTGGAAACATGGAGATTTCCATCAAATCTATGGATGATAAAGTAGAAGCCCTTGTTCCCCACTAGACCTAATTGGTTGTGAAAGGCCAAGACTCCTCAATCAAATCTTGCAGCACATATGGACTATGAAATATGTGAATTTTTAAGCACCGCCTTTGGCTAAATGCATTAATAGCCTCTCTCTCATTAGCTCACCCCTAAATCTGACACCCCATAGGCACAATAAAATTTTGTGCTGAGGAGCAGGCACGGGTCCATGTCAATACCTTCAATTGGGAAGCCTGCCATGGGATCTTTGGGGTTATCTGAGTTGTGAATGGCGAAACATGAATCAGAGCTGCAAACTACATGTTTGCCTGAATTAGACTGAAATTTTGATTGTGCATCTATAGATGGTAACCAATTGAACCCATAACAAATATTGGAACTTCTATTTATAAAATCTTGCAAACAAATAACCTTTCACTAATTGAACAATAGGAAAGATATTAGAGAAGAAAGTATGTTTTGTTTGTTTTTTTTTTCACCTTTAAGCCAAGAGATTGCCCAAATAAACACATGATGGAAAAATGACATGGAAAAATTAAGAAACACCTAATAACCAGGCTGTCTATGCATATTTAGAACATATAAGAGTTACATATAACTCAATATTTTCTCCATTAAATATTTTGAAATGAATATTGAAAGGAAAACTACAGGTTTTCAATTCAAACAATTCTTCAAAACTCAACTATGTATGCAAATGTTTTGCTGCAATAGGGGTTCTTAATTTGTTTTGCTGCAATAGGAGTTCAAAATTAAAAACCGCAAAAATAATTTCACTCAAAATCCCATACCTAAATAGCTGAGATATTGGCGACTCCATACACAGCTGTCATTAAGACAATTCAATTCAAAACTAACAAAAATAGAAACTGAATAAATGCAGAGAATTGTATACAATGAAAATCATTGACAGAACATTGAAATTTCACAATTTTATTAACTCGAGTATGAAGATGTCTATGCCTGATGAGCCCTTCAATTCAGGTTAATATTCGACCACAACACATGAACACTTGTTAAACACAGAGTTGAGACATTTGATAGATTACCCTTTTTCCTTCTCCATGTACCAAGCTTCAACCTATTGGGGAGTTGGCCGGAAACTTTTGAAAATTCCAGGAATGAGGATTGGGCACTGAGGGAATTACAAAATTTGTTGAACTCACTAATTTTCCAAAATGTAGATTGAAACTACATTAAATTTATAACTTAAGTTTTAAAAACTTTTTGATTATATATCATGCAACATTACTTCACATGCCATGCCAATTATAGTTCAACTATCCAACAGAAACATTTAACATTATATCACATGCCAAATGTAGATTGAAATCATTAAAAACTTAACCTTTAATTTAACAAAAAATTATAGATCACAACATTACTTCAGATGCCAAATGTACTTCAACCATCCAAAACTTGAGTTTTAATTTTTTTTTTATTATATCACAACATTACTTCACATGCCATGCCAATTGTAGTTCAACTATCCAATGAAAACATTTAACATTATATTACATGCCAAATGTAGATTGAAACCATCCAAAACTTAAGTTTTAAAAACTTTTTGATTATATATCATGATACATTACTTCACATGACATGTCAATTATAGTTCAACTATCCAATAAAAACATTTAACATTATATCACATGCCAAATGTAGATTGAAACCATCCAAAAATTAACCTATAATTTAACAAAAAATTATAGATCACAACATTACTTCACATGCCAAATGTACTTCAACCATCCAAAACTTTAGTTTTAAAAACTTTTTGATTATATCACAACATTACTTCACATGCCATGCCAATTGTAGTTCAACTATCCAATAAAAACATTAAACATTTAACATTATATCACATGCCAAATGTAGATTGAAACCATCCAAAACTTGAGTTTTAAAAACTTTTTGATTATATCACAACATTACTTCACATGCCATGCCAATTATAGTTCAACTATCCAATAAAAACATTTAACATTATATCACATGCCAAATGTAGATTGAAACCATCCAAAACTTAACTTTTAATTTAACAAAAATTATAGATCACATGTTGTGTAACCACCCAAAGAGAGAAGAAAAGAGATATTCACGCCTATAAATGAGCCACTTCGAGGGGGAAACCTCCAATACATTACATGAATGAACAATTCTTGGATGATACAAATGAACAAAACCTCCTTTCTATATATAGGAGTCCATGGGGCCATAATATAATCCTAGTGGGGCCACAATGTAATCCTAGCCGACCTAACAATAATAATGTAAGGGTACAATAATAACAATAAGGGGGGCTACACTATTAATATAGGGACTTAACATGCCCCTCTCCTTCAAAAAGTGTTGTCCTCAACGCTTGAGTAGCTCTGGGTGCTTCTGTATAAAATTCTCATCCTCCCATGTAGAATCTTCAGTGGGTAAGTTCTTCCACTTGATGAGATACTCTGAAATTGATCGATTCCGTAGTTGTCGAGTTCTTGTTTCCATGACCGCTTCGGGTTCCAATATGATTTTTCCTTCCTCATCAAGTTCTGGCAATATTGTTTGAACTGGAAGATTTTCTCCTATAACCTTCTTTAAGCATGAAACATGGAAAACTTGATGTACTCGCGAAGAAGCAGGAAGCTCCAATTTGTATGCCATAGTACCAATCTTTTGCAACACCTTGTAAGGACCATAGTACTTTGGCGATAATTTATTATCCTTCTTAGCTTGCTCGAGGGACATTTGTTTATATGGTTGTAGCCGTAAAAATACCCAATCTCCTACATCAAAACTTCTCTCGCTGCGATGTTGATCTGCCTGTTGTTTCATTCGATTTTGTGCCAAATTCAGGTTATCCTTTAAGAGTTGGAGAACTTCTTGCTGATGCTCGATGTGATCTTCCACCGCTTGAACCTTCGAATTTTCCCTTAAAGATGATGTGATCGATGGTGGATGGTATCCATAAAGTGCCATAAATGGGGTCATTTTTGCTGCAGTATGGAAGGAAGTGTTATACCACCATTCAGCGAGAGGTAACCACTTGACCCATTGTGTTTGCTTATCAGATACAAAACAACGAAGATATCCTTCCAAACATTTATTTACTATCTCAGTTTGACCATCAGATTGAGGATGATAAGATGAGCTATGAGCTAATTTAGTACCCAAAGAAGAAAATAACTCTGTCCAAAAATTTCCAGTAAAAATGGGATCTCTGTCGCTCACAATAACCCTTGGGCTTCCATGTAGCTTTTGAATTCTGTCCATAAATGTAGTAGCAACCGTACTTGCTTTAAATGGATGAGATAATGCACAAAAGTGTGCATACTTGGTAAGTCTATCAACTACCACCATGATGACATTCTTTCCTTCGCACTTAGGTAAACCTGTGATAAAATCCATTGAAATCTCCTCCCAACGTTGACTTGGAATGGATAAAGGTTGTAGAAGTCCCGGGGTCTTAATTGTTTCCACTTTATTCTGCTGGAAAACCAAACATTCCTCCACAAACTTTTGAATATCAGATTTAAGGCCATCCCAAAAAAATTCTTTCTTCACCCTGTGGTAAGTTTTTAAAAATCCTGAGTGTCCTCCTAAAGGAGAAGTGTGCAATTCCAGAAGAATATTTTGTTTTAGTTGGGAATTCTTACAAAGATATAAGTGATCTTTGTATCATAAGGAATCATTTTTCCAACTAAATGTATCAGATGTACTAGGATCTTGCTGCAAATTTTGAATGAGTGTCCATACATATTTTTCCTTCTTCCATTCATCTCTTGCTTCGGTTATCCAATCTGGTTGGATAATAGAAATGGCACAAAGAAATGCTTCCACCTCTTCATTCTTTCTTGAGAGTGCATCTGCAACAACATTAAGCTTTCCTTTTTTGTAGATTATTTCAAAGTCATAACCCAACATCTTTGTGACCCATTTTTGCTGCTCTTCTGAAGATAGTCTTTGTTCCAAAAAGTGTTTAAGACTATCATGATCAGTTTTTACCTTGAAGTGTCTTCCATTAGGTAAGTTGGCCATTTCTTTAGTGCATGCAGTATTGCTAACATTTCCTTCTCATAAATAGGTTTCTGTAAATACTTTCCTTTGATTGGACGACTTTCAAAAGCAATGGGTCTTCCTTCCTGCATTAAAACTGCACCAATTCCATTTCCGGAGGCATCACATTCCACAATAAAGGTTTTTGTGAAGTCTGGCGTAGCTAAGACCGGTGCTAGGCACATTGCCTCTTTAAGATGTTCAAAGTCCTTAGTTGCTTCAGGAGTCCATGAAAATGCATCTTTCTTCAATAATGTTGTTAGAGGTGCTGCTATTCTCCCATAATTCTTAACAAACTTGCGATAATAGCCCGTTAACCCGAGAAATCCTCGCAACTGCTTTATTGTCTTGGGGACTTTCCATTCCGTAATGGCTTTAATTTTGTTAGGGTCTACTTTAACACCCTCGTGAGATATAATATGACCCAGATATTCCACCTCTTGTACTCCAAAGAAACATTTGGATGCTTTTGCATATAATTGTTTCTCCTGCAATAGTTTGAGCACCCTGTCAACATGTTCAACATTATCCTTCCAAGACTTGCTATAGATTAGTATATCATCAAAAAATACTAGCACAAATTTTCTAAGGAAGGGTTTGAAAATGGAATTCATCAACCCTTGAAATGTAGAAGGTGCATTGGTAAGGCCAAAAGGCATGACCAAAAAATTCATAATGACCCTCATGAGTTCGAAATGCTATTTTTGGAATATCTTCAGTCTTCATTCTAATTTGATGATATCCTGAACGAAGATCCAACTTGGTAAAATAAATTGCTCCATGTAATTCATCCAATAATTCATCAATCACAGAATGGGAAATTTATCTTTAATGGTGAGCTTATTGAGCTCCCTATAATCCGGACACATGCGCCATGATCCATCCTTCTTGTGTACCAATACTACAGGAGCAGAGAAAGAACTTTGACTAGGTTGAATTATACCCGCCTCTAACATTTCTGCAATCATACGTTCAATTTCGCTCTTTTGGAAGTAAGGATATATATAAGGCCGATGTTTGGAGGAACACTTCCCGGAATCAAATGAATAGCATGATCATGATCACGAATAGGTGGGAGTCCTTTGGGAGTTTCAAACACCTTGGAATGATTGTCCAAGACTTGTTGGAGATTTGCAGAAATAGATGATTTTGATGTTGAAACTTCTAGTGAGCATAATTGTGCAATTACGCCTCATTGTTCTTTATTTAGAAGATTTGTCATGACATTAGAGCTTATTATCCTTCCTGGTTTCCCTTCAATACCCCGTAATTCGACTTCCTTTCCTTCTGAAAAAAATTTCAAGAAAAGTTCTTGAAAATTAAAAGCTATCGTCCCCAAAGATTGTAACCATTGTACTCCTAGTACAACATCAGCACCTCCCATAGGAATGGAAAGCATTGGACTAGTCAACACATATTCCCCCATGGTTAGCTTGATGTTATTGCATTTTGCAGAGCAATTTATAGTTCCTCCATTTGCAACCATCACTTGACATTCTGGTGCTGGGTATAGGAAACAATTTAATTCCTTGGCTACCTTACAATGAATAAAATTATGGGTGCCACCTGAATCAATCAACACTATTACCTTTCTCTTCTTGATTTTTCCTTTTATCTTGAGAGTTTGAGGAGTGGTAATTCCTGCCAGTGCATTACACGATATGGTTGGATTCATTTCTTCCTCTTCCGGGGCTGGTTCCTGGTGTATATCCTCTTCTTGTTCATTTTCTTCTTCCTCTTCACAATCTATGTAAAATAATTTCTTCTCAGCACACTTATGACCTTTAGTGTATTTGCTATCACAACCGTAGCAAAGCCCTTTTGCTCTTTTTTCTTCCAATTGTTGTGGTGTCAACCTTGTAGGTTGTGGAAATCTAGGCGTAGCAACACTTCCTTCTTTATAGAATTGAGTGGTAGGCTTCCTTGTCGCCATAATTTTACATTCAACTTTTTTTTCCAACCTGAATGCCTTCTCCAATGAATCAGGTTCCAAAACGCGAACTTCATGTTGGATGTTATCCTTTAAAGTGCCTATGAAGAGATCAATCCTGTGTTCTTCTGGAATATCAGTTACCCTTATATTCAATTTTTGGAAGTCCTCAATGTGCCGCCCCACTAAACCCTTTTGTTTGAGATTTATCAATTGGGTAAATAAGGTGTTGCTCTTTGTATCCTCATAATGTGCTATCATTTCCTCCGTAAAAATTGACCAAGTGACAATTTTTTTACGGGAGCAAAGCCATTGATACCATACAAATGCATTTTGTTCTAAATGTAAAGTTGCAATGCGTACCTTTTGTGTGTTTTGTACGTTATGGAGATCAAAATATTGCTCCATCTGTAGTATCCATGTTACAGGATCCTTTCCATCAAACTTCCTCATATCCATTTTTGGAATATGGTGGTTCTTCCCACCAACATTCAAGTTTATGAAATCACGATTAACATTTATTTTGTTCTCATCATGAGGTTCTTCTCCTATATTTCCGCCATTAGGAATCATTTCTGGTTTTAAGCTTGTCATCAAGCCTTCCATGTATGCTTTTAGATCATTCTTCATGTTTTCTATGTTGCCTTTCATGTCATCCATCTTAGCTTCCATGCCCACTTCCATGCCATCCATCTTATCTTCCACGCCTTTCTTCAAACCTTCCATCTTCACTTCCACGCCATCCATCTTAGCTTCCATGCCTTTCTTCAAACCATCCATCTTCACTTCCACACCTTTTTTCAAAACTTCCATTTCATTTTTTGCTGCTCTTTGCGAGAGTGAAATTTGTTGCACTTGTTCTTGTAATTTTGATAGATCATGTTGCAATTCTTCATCTTCATGAGTCATGGTAGAGCCTTCTGAAGGCTTGATGGGTGTTGAATTCTTTTTAGGGGCCATTTTAGAATTCAATATTGATATCTATTCTACAATATTCCCTTGGAATCAATTCAACTTGATTCTTCAAACAAGACTTATGCAATTTGGGAAAAAAAAAAATACACACCTTTTACTAGCTTTTAGGAGCTCGATATTGAAATTGAATTATCTCTGTATTTGAAAATCTTCGATATCTGAAATTCAGCTCTGTAGTAGATCTCTGAAGCTTCTTTCAAATGCCACAGTTCTGACCTGATTTGGATTCTCCAAGACAAATTTGTGTCCAATCTCCCACAATGACCTAATTCTGGACTGGTTCAGTAGAGCGAACTTGTACGACTTGCCACGTGTCACTGCTTTGTCCTTTGTCTCTGAAATTGATAGCCCAGAAACTTCAGTCTCGTACTTACACTTTCAATACTTTTTACGTACTCTAATCCAATGCTCAGAGAGAGCGTTATTGAAGTTTTCCCACGATCACCTCTTTTGAGATGAAATTCAGAGCCCTAAAAAGCACTACCTTCCACAACATCATATCTCCGCACATAACCAAGCTCTGAAATTTTTTGACGAATTTCTCAGATTTCAGTCGCATCATATGAATTGGGACTCGAAACTTCTCGCATGCTTTTTACCCTATAGCGCAAATTGCCAATTTAATGACCGCTTTTTTAAGGAGCCCTAAAATACCTAACTTCCACAGATGATATCTCCTCAAATATTGCAAACCAAGATCTGAAATTTTTAGAAAACCTTCCTCAAGATTTCAGCTTCGCACCCTAGAAATTTCAGCTTCTGAAGCTTCGTAGAAAAAAAGTTATAGCGAAAATGCCACGATGACCTGTTTGGAGCAGCGAAACCCTAGAATCCCAAAGCTCTGATACCAAATGTTGTGTAACCACCTCCAAAGAGAGAAGAAAAGAGATATTCACGCCTTTATAAATGAGCCACTTCGAGGCAACTCCAATACATTACATGAATGAACAATTCTGGATGATACAAATGAACAAACCTCCTCTATATATAGAGTCCATGGGGCCATAATATAATCCTAAGTGGGGCCACAATGTAATCCTAGCCGACCTAACAATAATAATGTAAGGGCACACAATAAATAAATATGGGGGCTACACTATTAATATAGGGACTTAACATCACAACATTACTTCACATGCCAAATGTACTTCAAGCATCCAAAACTTAAGTTTTAAAAACAAAACAAATCATAACACATCATTACATAACATGCCAAATGTAGTTCAGAAGCAAAACATTAATTTATAGATGACAACATTACTAGTATTTCAACTATCCAAAACTTAAAAGTTTTAAAAACCAAACAAATTATATAACAACATTACTTCACATTCACATGCCAAAAGTACTAAAACCATCCAAAACTTAACTTTTTGGAACAAAACAAATTATATTAACACTGTAATAAAATATGTCCAAAAATTGTAGATCTCACAAGTATCAAGTATCAAGTTATATATATATGACTGTGCATCTAGATAATATATAAAAAAGTAAATTTAAGACTAGAAATCTTGAAATCAAATCTACAAATCATGTCCATCAAATACAGATGGATGTAGTGTCTTTCCTATCAGAGTCTCAATCCGCGCGCTATCTTGTGAAGCATGGGAAACCTGCACACAATTCACATACAAAAATTAAAATTTGATGTTTTAAAAATGAGTGAGAATATATAGAACTTCATTTAAAACACAAAATATAAAAAAAAAAATCATGCAATACCTCATGAGGTTCCCTCTCCATTTGTTCGCCTACTACAAGTTCCCCCATGGGAACATCTCCAACAGTAAACTGTACAATATACATGTATATATATATATATATATATATATATATATATATATATATATATATATATATATATATATATATATATATTAAAAAATTTCAAATGAAAATGCACATGTGTACATATATAAACTTATTTTCAATAATATTTTTAAAAAAAGCTAGGCAATTTGTTCAAATGGTTGAAATGGTGTGGATGTTCCTATATCCGTCACTAGAGTTCGTGGATTAAAGAAATCTTCTATAGAAACCTAAAATTCAAAATTTTAAAAGTATAAAATAACTCAAGATCAAGATCTCAATTTATAATAAAACTTAAATAAACTTCAATTTATAAATTATAACTTTTAAAAAAACATATATATATATTTAAAAGTGAAAAATTGAATACTTCTGCAGGTGAATTTGGGACATCTCCTAAGAGAGGCTCTAAAAGAAAATCTCCAAAAACCTAAAATTCAAAAAATTTAAAATAATTCAAGATATAGATATATATATCTCAATTTTTAATGGAACTTTTTGAGGTGGAATATATATATATATATAACTTAAACATAAATTTTAAAAGTGAAAAATTGTCCATACTTGTTGTGGATGTGGCACATCTCCTAAGGAAGTAGAAGGTACATCTCCCAAGGAAGAAGAAGGTACCGCCATCCCAAAAGATGTAAAAGGTACATCTCCCAAGGCAGAAGAAGGTCCACCATCCCAAAAACATCGGACGGAATCAGAATCTGTTAAAACATTTTATTATTATATATATACATGTACATGTGTGCACAATTATTTATTTTAAATATATCACTTAAAAAACACTAACATTTGTCAACATATCTTGATGGTGAGGCCCATCTTCATTGTTTGAACCAGAGGCCCGGAACATGATATTAACATTTTCATTATTCATCATGCGTGACAACTGCAAATGGTGTTTTAACATATAATGATACATTTTCGTTAGACTAATATACATACAAATAAATGTATACATGTACATACACATGTATTTATTACAAATTGTACACATGTATGTGTTAAAATAATTGAACATAAGGTCATTAACACATATTGTTCCCGTGCCCTCTTCCTCATGAAGAATTAGGTCTTGCCAACCATTGCGACAATTCTTTGCATATATTCTAAGATCCAACATTCATGTTATCAATATCTTCATCTGTACAATACACAAAATTGGCACGTGCATTCTCACGTGCTCTTTATCGATTCAGACAAACATTGACTCCACCCAATCCGCTGTGAACATTGTCGATGATGACATCCCTGGCTTCTCGACTTATTTGAGAAGTCCCATCGATCTCTGACCGCAAAGTTTCGACCCGAAAAGGTCGACTCACCAATGGCGGCTCAGGGCGAGGCAAATCCACATCTCACCTAGCGCCCCTATGGTCACACAATTGAACTTTCCCCAGACCAAAAAATTCTGACAGAAGGTCATTGTAATTGGGTTTCATTTCAAAAAAAATTCTTCGTAAAACAATTTTGCAAAATAAATAGGAACCTCTTCGTTCCATGGGAGCCTTCCATAGGCCACAAGGTGCCTATCATACAAATAGTGAGCTATATCGGGGTGCTTGAAATATTTCACCTTCAGCATTTTTCTTTTTGGCCCTTCCTTGAAATTAAGCATTGACTTCACCATTTCTTTTGTAACTCTTTGTTTTACATCCTCCCATTTATCGAGACCCATTACTGTTTCCTTTCTCTTTCTCATGACTTCTACAAATGTATCAGTCATTGGCCCAAGATTTTTGTACACATTTACTAGTTGGCCCAATGAATGTGTAATTATTTCGAGGCTTTGTCGACTCTCAACAGGTAGAGTCAAAGCCACGAGATCTCTCCGCAATTTTGCATGAATTTGTTGACACCTTTCTAAGGTTCATTGCGTCATTTTTCTTTCCCATGGTATATTAGAAATGTCAGCCGGATAAGTTGTGGTGGGTAGACAACCTTCTTCTTGAATGTAGCGTTCTGCCCTGCGTCTATTTTGACCAACATTTGGAACATTTTCAGCCTCTGCATCAATATATATATAATTTTGTATATTAGAAAAAACACATGTAAACAAATTTGTACAAATTCAATGAAAAAAATATTGAAATTGATGGCAACCTCGACGTGGTTGGCTAGCATCTTCTCCACCTTGAAACTGTTGAGAACCAGAACAACCCTGCTGAGAACTAGCACCACCAGCTGTTGATTGGCCTCCGAGAGAATAAATATCACCACCTTCACACAACCTGCTACCATTTATTGATGGCCCTCTAAGGGGATTTGAACCACCACCAACCTCTCGAGAGGAGAGAGAAGCTTCATAAACAAATACGAATTTATAATCAATTGAAAAATACATGCATACATATAAATACATGTGTACATATTCATTGATTAAATTGTGTTAAAACCATACCACGACTGGGTGAAACATGGGCATCCATGGATGGAGTAGAGACCCTTCTCTTCTTATTAGCTCCTAAAAAATAAAAAATGAAACTTATTAACAACTAATTTAACTCAAAAAGTTGATAAAAATCAATTCCATCTGTACACACATGTATGGAGATTTAAGATTATATTTAAATTTACCATGAACAACTCTTGATCCCTGATCCCCCCCTCTCATAGAGATATGGGATTTTTTCGATCTTTTTCATTCATCCTCTATGATATATATATATATATATCTATGGTGGAAATTTACAATTATTTTTTTAAATAACTAATTTAAAATAAATTCAAAATAAATTTCAGAAAATTAATGTAATTTCAGAAAACACAACTTTCAAAGCACTAATTGATGTGTGAAACTTTAAACAGGAAATTTTCTTGCTATCCCCTGGATTGGGATAGCAAGAAACTTCTATGTATAAGTTCCATTTTTCAGCCATATTTAATGGTTTTCTTATCCCTGGAAAAAAAACAAATTCAATAAAAATATATATATTAAATTGACATTTATTGTCAATGCATGTGAGAAATGGCACAAGATCATGAGATAAATGACATGTGCATGGTTTATCTTAAAGTTTGACTTAAAAAGTTTATGGTAGAATTCACATCTAGAATTAATGGAAGGAAGCCTTTAGTTTGTGGGAGAAATGACACATGTACACAATTTACCTTAAAGTGGTTGTGTTTTATGGATATTAAAATGAAGAACTTCTATTTAGATCTATTCCAGAGATTGACTATAGGGTCATTTGCTAGACATGTCACCTTTCATAAAAGATGAGATCCAGAGGCTACCTGGCCCTTTACAGACTCTGCCATAGAACTTGTAGAATTTAGTTCACTACCTATCCCAATTGTACTCTATGAAGGGTGTAGAGGACCTATGAAATCACTAACACTACTTTACATAGACATAAGGGTGGATAAGAATGCATTTTTTTTACATTGGATATTAAAATGAATAACTTCTATTTAGATCTATTCCAGAGATTGACTATAGGGGCATTTACTAGATATGTCACCTTTCATAAAAGATGAGATCCAGAGGCTACCTAGCCCTTTACAGACTCTGCCTATAGAACTTGTAGAATTTAACACTACATGTCCCAATTACACCCATGAAGGGTGTAGAGGACCCGTGGAATCACTCAAACTACTTTACGCAGACATAAGGGTGTATAAGAATGCATGTGTTTTACATTGAATATTTTTTATTTTAAATTAAAAGAATCTATTTGAAAAAAAATTTACCGATATAAGGTTAAAACCTATGTTTTGTATCAAAACACTTTTTTTCAATGGGAAACTTTTATGGCTACGTTGTGTTTTTTTCTCGAAATGTGAAACACCCCATTAAAATGGGAGATATATCGAAATAATCCTTATGATGTAGTAAAATTGTTTCAAGTAGTTTAAAGATATCTAGATCTGCATAAATTCAATGAGCATAGATTTGAGATATAAAAGTCCAAAATGTAATAGTTGTTGGTGAACAAATTATCAGTGGATCACTATAGATATATTTGCTTCATTAAAAGGGATATTTCTAGAAGGATGGAATAAGTTGGAAAGCAGGGAAAAAATTACAATTATATGTTTTAATATGTGCATGTGTTTTACATTGAATATTTTTAATTTTATTAAGAATCTATTTTCAAAACAATTAACATAGTATTGAAGGTTAAAACCTATGTTTTGTATCAAATTACTTTTTGGTTCTAAATATTGTGTGTTTTACATTGAATATTTTTAATTTTATTAAAAATCTGTTTTGTATCAAATTAATTTTTGTTTCTAAATACTATGTGTTTTACAATGAATATTTTTCATTTTATTAAAAATCTATTTGAAACAAATAAACTATATAAGGTTATAAACTATATGTTTTGTATCAAATCACTTTTGGTTTCAATGGGAAACTTTTATGGCTAATGTGTTTCTCTAGAAATGTGATACACCACATTAAAATGGGAGATATATTGAAATGATTCCTATGGTGTAATAAAATGATTTCAAGTAGTTTAAAAATAAACATGCATAAATTCAATGAGTATAGTTTTGAGATATAAAAGTCCAAAATGGAAGAGTTGTTTGTGAAAAAATATTAGTGGATCAATATGGATATATCTGCTTCATTAGCAGGGATTTTTCTAGAAGGATGTCCACTAAGTTGGAAAGAAGGGAAAAAATCACAATTATATGTTAATGTGTGCATGTGTTTTACATTGAATATTTTTTAATTTATTAAAAATCTATTTGAAACAATTAAATATATAAGGTTAAAACCTATGTTAAATTGTATCAAATCACTTTTGGTTTCAATGGGAAACTTGTATGGCTAATTTGTTTTTCTCGAAATGATTCCTAAGGTGTAATAAAATAGTTTCAAGTAGTTTAAAGATATAGATGCATAAATTCAATCAGCATAGTTTTGAGATATAAAAGTCCAAAATAGAATAGTTGTTGGTGAACAAATATTAGTGGATCAATATGGATATATCTCCTTCATTAAAATGGATTTTTCTAGAAGGATAGACTAACTTGGAATGAAGGGAAACTATCACAATTGTTTGAGTCTTGATCTTATAAAAGGTTTCCACTAAAACCATCCCTATTACTTTTCATGTGAACCACATTCCCAAACCCACACATCTATGTACCTATGAGCCAAGCCAAGTGTAAAAAGGTCTTATTTCATATTCTACTTTAACACATATATGTGATTAATTATCGTTAGAATTTATATGGTAGAAATACATATAAAGAGTAATCCTTAGTATAGATCTATTTTGACTTTAAGTAATAAAGGTAAGCTTTTTAGAAATTTTATCTTAGAAGGTAGAAATAAACCTTCAATAACCCACAAAAGAAACCATGGCCCGTGAGCATCACATGTAAACACAAGTTACTCCCATGTTTGAAACACCACCCCACATCGTCATACGGGATTGAAACCACTAAGAAACTCATACTAAGTTCCCTAAAAGGGATGACTATCATATTTAATGATTGGGTTTATCTCCAAGGTCAAAAGGAAAATCAAAGTTAGGAAAGGGAATTAGAATAGAAATTAAGGTAAGACCATGACCTTTTACACAATATTGAAAAAAGGTGAGCAACCATATATATCATGAAGGAAGTTCAAGAAATATTATGATATAAGAAATATTAAATGAAAATCAAATTTAGGAAGTTAGGAAAGGGAATTAGAATATAAATTAAGGAAATACCATGAACTTTTACCCAATATTGAAGAAAGGCAAAGTTAGTAAAGGGAATTAGAATAGAGATTAAGGTAAGACCATAACATTTTACCTGATTTTGAAAAAAGATGAGCAACCATACATATCATGAAGGAAGTTCAAGAAATATTATGATAAGAAATATTAAATGAAAATCAAAGTTATGAAGTTAGGAAAGGGAATTAGAATAGAAATTTTAAGGTAAGACCATGACCTTTTACCCAATATAATGATTCGATTTATCTCCAAGGTCAAAAGAAAAATCAAAGTTAGGAAGGGAATTAGAATAGAAATTAAGGTAAGACCATGACCTTTTACCCAATATTGAAAAAGGGTGGGCAACCATATATATCATGAAAGAAGATCAAGAAATATTATGATAAGAAATATTAAATGAAAATCAAAGTTAGGAAGTTAGGAAAGGGAATTAGAATAGAAATTAAGGTAAGACCATGAACTTTTACCCAATATTGAATGAAGGTGAGCAACCATATATATCATGAAGGAAGTTCAAGAAATATTATGATAAGAAATATTAAATGAAAATCAAAGTTGGGAAGTTAGGAAAGGGAATTAGAATAGAAATTAAGGTAAGACCATGACCTTTAAACCAATATTGAAGGAAGGTGAGCAACCATAGATATCATGAAGGAAGTTAAAGAAATATTATGATAAGAAATATTAAATGAAAATCAAAATTAGAAAAGGGAATTAGAATAGATATTAAGGTAAGACCATGACCTTTTACCTAAGAAATATTAAATGAAAATCAAAGTTAGGAAAGGGAATTAGAATAGAAATTAAGGTAAGACCATGACCTTTTACCCAATATTGTATCAAATCACTTTTGGTTTCAATGGTTTGTTTATTGTCTAATGTGTTTTTATCAAATCACTTTTGGTTTTGAAGTATATTCTGGAATCTTCTGTAACCACTTATTAGGCCTATCAATATGTAATTATAGCACAACGAATATGAGAAGTTTATAAGTCTTTATCTAGTTCTTCTATACAGTAAAATGTTTCTCTCTATCACCATGAGGTTATCAGGTTGTTCATTAGCTCGAAAGAATGTAAATCTAATGGTGAATATTTTAGCCAGGAAGAGTTGTTGATTTTACAGAAAATAATAGAAGATATGACTACGCATTTCAATGAAAAAAGTGTTTTTAAAAGTGTTCTTGGCCTGGTTAAGCTTTTAATTGGTCCTGAGCTTAATCAAGATAATGGGTTTTTAGTGAAAATGGATACAACATAGTCAATAATTAAATTAATTACTTATTTATTTTGGACTTTTCATGAAAACAAATAAACAATTTTTTTTTTAAGATTAAAAAAAAACAAGAAAACAAGCCTATCATTATAGCTTATACTAAAATAACTGAAATTTACAACTTTCAAGTTTCGATTTTTGAGTTTCTGAAATAGCTGAAATTTACAAGTTTCAAGTTTCAAGTTTCTAATATATAGATTCTATAATCTATTTGATAAATTGGGCACATGACCTTGACTGCATACTAAAATTCTCTAACACATATTGTAACCTAAGAACTATAACCACTTATTGCATACCAAACTACAAACTTAAATTTTTTGTAAAATTTGGCAGTGATTTATATATAGTGATCTTGGATTCTGATAACACTTATATTCTGAGTGATATTCCAATGATGCGAGTTTAACAATGATCTAAGGTGCAAGTTAAGTGATAAAATAACTTATAAAAATGATATATAAATACATCATTACTATGGACAATAGTAATGTCTGAGTGTATGCCAGTGATACTCGTAGTATGGCTGATTTATATACAGTGATCTTGAATTCTGATATCACTTATATTCATGATATTCTGGTGATGCGAGTTTGACAGTGATCTAAGGTGAAAGTTAAGTGATAAAATAACTTATAGCAGTGATATATAAATACATCAGTACTATGGAGAATAGTAATGTATGGCAGTATGCCAGTGATACTCGTAGTATGACTGATTTATATATAGTGATCTTGGATTCTGATATCACTTATATTCTGAGCTATATTCCAGTGATGTGCGAGTTTAATACTGATCTAAGGTGCAAGTTAAGTGATAAAATAACTTATAACAGTGATTTATAAATACATCAGTACTATGGACAATAGTAATGTATGACAATATGCCAGTGATACTCGTAGTATGATTGATTTATATACAATGATATTGGATTCTGATATCACTTATATTCTGAGCGATATTCCAGTGATCTGCAAGTTTGACAGTGATCTAAGGTGCAAGTTAAGTGATAAAACAACTTATAAAAGTGATATATAAATACATTAGTATTATGGACAATAGTAATGTATGACAGTATGTCAGTGATACTCATAGTATGACAATGATGATGTGTACCTGTGAGTATGTTATGTGGATGACATGACAATAGCTCTTTATTGAGAGTAATATGGCAAACTTGACAATCATATACATGAATGATTGTGGCTTTGTTGTTATAACAGTAGATATATTATAGATATATTATAATAGTGGCTTTGTTGATGCATAGCTTAAATGATATATATGGTAGTGACCTAGATAGTGATGGATGGATTGACCTGACATTTATGTTTATGACAATATGGCCATGATGTATGACTTCATGAAAGTTATGATTTATGAACACTCCATAAAAGTATAAATACCAACAATAGAAGGATATGAGTTGCTTACATGGTGGTTCAGTTAACGTTGTCGCAGATGATCAGAAATAGAGTAGCAGCAGCACTAGAGAAATTCGACAAACTATAAGAAACACAGCAAAAAAAACGTATATTATATCAGAAAATATAATTTACGATAACGATCAAACAATTGACTGCAGAAAACCATAACAATCAACAACAGAAAGAGCTTCTTACCTGGTGGTTCACTTAATGTCGTCGCCGATCATCAGCAACAGAGTGGAAGCAGCACCAGAGCAGCAACATCACCGCAACAATTCAATGAACTATCAGCAACAGAGCAGAAGAAAAAGAGACACGCAAAAACAAAAAAAATTGTGGGCGATATATTTATAAACAATAGTTCGGTCGAACTATTTTTAAAGTTTGGCCGAACTGTTGTTGCCGATTTTCCTATCTCTGGAAAAAATTATGTTTACCCACACCGTCAGTGTGCCGTCAATCTAAACGGAAGAACGATTTCAGCCGAACTATTGCCAAAAAAAAATTTCTACCCCCGATTCTCACAAAAGTGTAACCCAACTTCACATTTTCACTCAGGGATTAAATACCATCCCCAACCAATAACTAGGGGAGCTCAATAGATGAATATGGCTAGTCAAGTGATAATAGTAACCTACTACATCTGAACAACTAGCTATAGACAAACAAGAGAATACATTCTATGTGACAAGTGTCATTAAAAATTACATTACATGTAACAATGAGCCTGAGAAATAACTCAAGCCTGTGAAATAATATGACTTAATACATCCACCATCTCGTAAGAATGGAATCTTGTGGAAACTATCTACATTAGTACTGTAAGTGAAAAGGAAACAATTTCACATTTATGTTTCACAAACAACACTCGCAAACCATTTTGAGGCTCACACAACCTCATGTATTAATTCGACTACTCTCCATAGTTCCACATGGTCACTCACTTAGTCCAATCCTTATCATCCTTATGCTACACACTGCAGAGTACAATAAAAGTGAGAGTTGGAATTTATGTCAAACGTCATAGTTATTATCTAACCATTCCACCCTTGTCATTTTCTCCATTCATTTCGGCTTTGCACTCCACTCCATCGATTTCAATTCCATCAAACCTAGCCATGAGCTATATTAGCCTCTGCATTTTCCTCTATAATATGCCACTCATTTATTCTTAACTTATCTCTGAAGTCAATTGTTAGGGTTATATTTAACATTGAGTTACTAAAACAATGCATTTAATTTTTAACACAAAAGGTTTCGATCTATATTTTAGATTCACAAAGCAAAAAAATCTCTTGAAAATCTTGATATGCACTATTTCCAGTAAGGAAAGACTTGAATACTTTAATTAACATCTACAGTGAGAGTGAGCTATTTATAGCAAAGGAGTGTAGCTCATAGTGTCTACAAGCTTTATATATAATGAAAATTTATGTGGCAGTGACTCTGAAACTGACACTACAGAAAGGAACACTCAACTCATCTAGCACACAACTCTGGCATAATACCATGAGTACCACACTTTTGTTTAACTAACTTGCAATATTCTTTTTCTATGCACGGGACAATACAAAGCAAAATGAATGGATACGAGGGGATGAAATAAAATGATGAATCAAATTTGCTTCAGCTGTATCTGTAGTTTCTGTTGGGAAAAATACTAAGAGAGGGGGGTTGAATCAGTATTTAAGGCAAACTAAAATTTTTTAATTTTTCATGCTCTAAAACCCATACGCTACTTTGCTGAAGCCAACTAGCGTATACACGTGGATATCCTTCATAAAACTCGCGTATACCCAAAGATCTAATTATGCCATTAGTTCTTTACTTATATCATTCCATCATTCATTCATTAGATGTTCCATAAACAGTAAACATGTGCAGTAAGAACATAATAAACCATCACACATGAACACCAGGATTTTTAGGTGGAAACCCAAGTCGGGAGAAAACCACCGCTGCAGTTGCTCAGCCTTCAATATTTTATAATAGAGAAAACATCTTACAACATATGTGCTGGTGCAGACTCCTACCAGCACGCAGGCACCCACCTGCGCTCGTTTACCAGCCTCTCCTGGAAGGGAGCTCCAACCCCCTGACTCGTTTACCGGCCTCTCCTGGAAGGGAGCTACGACCCCCTGATCTCGTTTACCAGCCTCACCTGGAAGGGAGCTACAACCCCCTGACTGAAGGCTACAACCCTTAGCACCTCTATGGACCACGTTTCATCGATTTTCACCTTTGGATCCAAACTTCTTTAGGACACAACTTACGGAGCCACATTTCATCATATTTTCAGACTGGACCCTTTCCATACTTTTAAGCACAATCAACCATGAAACAGATACATATAACTTACTGACAGATATCAGTAAACCAACAGAACAGATCATACATTTCTTACCACAGACTTCAGCAAACCCTAGTTTGCATACGCGCTTTCACTTCACTAATGTCGCATATATACGCGCTTCCATTCACACAAACCAGCATATACCTCTGTACATATTTCATTGCGCATACGCGCTTTCTCTTCGGCGAAGACGCATATATACGCGCTTCCTCTGCGGCGAAGTAGCGTATAGATCTTCAATCATTATAGAGCAGCATACTTCTTTAGATCAGATGTTCAGTTCAGATTTACCCTTTTACTTCAGTCATATGTTCGCCTCATCTCAGATCTAAGCCTTCCATAAAAATATCTAGCAGATACAAATACATTCCAGATCTAGATCCCCTTCTTCATTATTGGTGCATCATACATTTAGATCTATCATTCATCTGTAACCCTTTCCATTCAGATATACTTCAGAGAGAAGTATTCATTCGAGCTTAGACATCTTGCACCCACACTCATGATTTGCACAATGAGTTTCTTCTCCTTATATAGGTTTATCCTTTTTTAATACGACGGGCCCCTTTTTCAATACCATAAGCCAAAACAATACCATGAGCCTTCAATACCACGGGCCCTTTTTCCAATACCATGAGCCAAGACAATACCATGAGCCTTCAATACCACGGGCCCCTGGTTTCCCACTTTATGAGCGTTTTTGCCCATACGCGACTTGGAACGTTGTTTCCCGCGTGCATCTGCTTGCGACTTCCCCTAAACATCCAGGTATGCCTAGAGACATACTCTTTTTCATCGGGTGCCTTTGCGTCAACGTTCACTCGCATTGCCTTGCAATACACATTCATTATCATCAGTTGCCCACTCCAAAGGTCATCAAGAACATATTCTATCAAGCACAACTTCATCAAGTAAGTTGCCATTATCTTCATCAAGAGGGTTGCCTTTCAAGGACAACACTCATCATCATATTGCTAACAAACATCATTTACCAAGTCCATCACGTCAAGAATAACTTCATCAGGTGGATTGCCATCAAGGACAACACATGTCAACAGTCGCATGACTTCAACTTCATTCAGTGGGTTGCCATCAAGGACAACACTCTGCATCATATTGCCAACAATCTCCCCCTTTGGACTTGATGGCAACCACGATGGTGTTTGGTTACCACAACAGATAGGTACATTAAGAATACAAGGACACCATGTCACTCTCTCCATTTTTGACACCATTCTTTCTCTTCATTCAAACACCATGTCACTCTCCCCCTTTGACATCAAGGGCAAAGGGTGGATCAAAACCAACATACTCTTCCCCTTTTCTCCTCATGTGGAAGAAGTGTTCTGCAGATCTGATATATACTAAAGTGACCAAGCTCCCCCTGAGTTCATGCTGAATCTTCAAACATATTTTCCAATAAAGTATATGACTCTATGAACTTTCTATCACCAAAGACTCATACTTACATCACATATCCAACCAAGTGGATTTACATATGAGACTCAACTACCCAACCAAGTGGGTTTACACATTTGACTCAGCTACCCAACCAAGTGGGTTTAAAAAATTTGACTCAGCTACCCAACCAAGTGGGTTTACAAATTTGACAAGTCCTCTCATGACTGAATATTACAATTTTACATCATGGGTCTTAACAAGACCTTTTCATCAAATTACAAATATGACTTTAAGACCAACACCAGAAAGACCTCAAGAGAGATCATATATCAGAACCACCATAATACCAACAATGCATTATACTCAGCAAGGCTAATGCTCCCCCTGAATCTGTGCATCCAAGCATTCTTTCAATATGACTAAGGCTCCCCCTTAGTTTGTGCATCCTGAACACTTTCACCAACAAATCATCAAAACATCTTCATCAAATCACTAGAAATAGAATTATGAAAACTGGAACACCACCTGAGATACCAGACAGTATCAGAGATACCAAACAACACTGTAGCTGTGCTGAGGAGAGTTGACTCCAAACTGAAAAATGTCAGCAATCAGACATACGGGGTTTTCTGTGCATGAACTAGCGTATATACGCGACTGTGTTTTAGGAAACCCGCGTATCCAATTCCATATTCTAAATTGTTGCCAGATCTGATCCTCTGTGAGAAAAAAAAATAGTGTTCAGCTTCTTTTGAATGCTTCCCTGGACTACAGATAGATAGAACAGTGCAGTTGTGTCTTCAAGCATCATCCAACGGTTGTAGCATAAGCACATTAGTAACCAAGCCTTCATATTATTTGCAGCATCAATACAATCTTTCTAAGAGAGATTATCATACCAAAAAAACATCTTCAAATATGTGTCAAGCAATCATCCATGTGGTCCAATTTTATCAAGATCTTCAAGATTTAACATGAAGTAACATATGTAGGCAAAAGATCTCAAACATAGTAACAAAGCTCTGCATGATTTATTTCTGAATCAAACAACTTCCAACTCATCCATGTGTGAACACAAAATATACTTTTCAGTAAACCGGGATCAAAATCTCATCATAATAAACCATGTACCAAGTCATCATTAAGCATGAGTATCACAATAACCAAGAATAAGCAGTCATATTGCCAACAATGCAATCATTAGTATTCAACCTGCTTCTCCCCCTGAACTAGTGCTCCTCCTTAACTAGTGCAACATGAATACCTTTATCAGCAAGTCATCAGCAACGATCTCTGCATGATCTGTCCTTATCTCTAATTTATAAGACTTTCATCTCAGCAACGAATACTCTTCATCATCAAGCAACCAGGACTCATCCATAATCTTCAACATAAGTAACCAAGTATCATGTCATCATTATTTAAAAATGAGAAATTAAGCTGATATAGAGTCAATAATACAGTTATTAACAATCAGACTGTTACTCCCCCTGAGCCTCTGCTTCAGATCTTCAGCTAGCATATAAATTCTCTTATCATCAATGCATATGCGACTGTGTCTAATGAAACTCGCGTGTATACGCGACTTTTGTTAATATAACCCGCGTATAGAAAGTGAAGCATAGAAAATTTTCATCTTCCTTCATTTCTTCCTGAGTTTTTACCTCCTGTACCTATCCTTTCCACATCAGATGCGATGTCAGAAGTAAACATAACCAGAATAATCAAATCAACCATGAGAGTCATCATGCATTGCTCCCCCTGTGATGATACATTACTAAATCTCATAATGTATCCCACATCATTCCTGCAGTCAATAAGAAAAGTTAGCTTCAGAAGCGGATGACTGCAGTAGGGTCAGAATTCCCTACGTTTCTGATCGGTTCTCCATCTTTTTCCAAACTTGCTTGAGCTTTCCAACTTTGTGCTGAAAATTGGCCACTTTCCCAGATCTGTTCATCCTGCATTATTTTTCTACATATCCATACTTGTTACAAGCATAACATCTCATGTGGCCAGAGAAATAAACATAAAAATCATAATGAGTATTTCTATTCTTCCTCCTTTTACAATCAGCTTCTTTATGTCCATACTTGTTACATGAAAAACAATATCCCTTGAATAAACCAGAGTACCTTTCTGAGTAGAATCTGTTTGTTTGAGGCTAAAATGATCTTCTCCTGCAATTTGCTGCAACATGCCCATAATTATGACATTTGAAACATTCAACATTATTGAATGATTTCCTTTGAGATTTCATCATTGTTGATTGACCTTTTGTTTCTTTCAACTCTTCAGGTTTTGTATTGACTTCCTTTAAATCTTTAGCACTTCCTTGTGAACTAGATTCTCCTTTAACAGTTTCATGAAAACCAAGACTAAGTTTGATAGAAGGAGACCTTTGACTACTAAGAATATTATCCAGAATCTTAGTACTATCTTGAAACCTCAAAAGTCTAACCTTTTCTTCTAATTTACCTTTGAGAATGTTTACCTAAACCTCCAGGGCTTGACATTGCTTTGTCATGCTTTCTTCTTTCCTTCTTCCATCTTATACTTGATCCTTTAGATTTAGAATCTCTTTTTTCAACCAATTTCCGTTTACTTCACATGTTTGTTGCAGCTCTTCATTCTTCTTCTTCGATGCTTTGAGATCTTCTTTCAGAGATATTTTTTCTGCTTCAAGTCCTGCATTCTTCTTATTTGATTTATCCAGGTCTTCTTTGAGGGAAATGATTTCTGCTTCAAGTCCTTCCTTTTCAAATGATTGTAGAGGTTCCTCACTCTTCTTACTTGATGCTTCAATTTTTGCTTGTAGAGAGATGATTCTAGCTTCAAGACTTTCATTCTTCCTTTTTGATTTTTCCAGATCTGTTTTTAGAGAAACGTTTTCTGCTTTAAGTCCTTCATTCCTCTTATTTGATTCTTCAAGATCTTCTTGCAGAGAGATGATTCCAGCTTCATATCCTTTACTTCGACTATATACATCATCGAACATCCTTTTCAGTCTAAATATCAAAGCTTTGTTAGCAGATTCCTTCTCATTAAACTTTCTTTGTTGATCTTTGATAACTTCTTCTAGATCCACAACTTTTCTCTCACTATCTTCATCATTGTTTGCACCAATAAGAAAATTAGGACCCCAATCACTATCAGATTCATTTTTGTCAAATTCAGCTATCTCCTTATTTTGAGTAGCCTTCTTCTTTTGCTTCTTTGCCATGAGCACTTGTAGAGCTTGGTCAGAATCTTCTTCATCTTCACTTTCACTATCATATCCTTTGCATATAGAGTTAAGTAAAATACAAGAGCAACGATCAATACATGTTTCATCTCCTTCAATTTCTGCTATACATGATTTCTGAGGCTTCTTCTTTCCTGGAGTAACCTTCTTCTTTTGCTTCTTTCCCATTGTGATGGATCTCCTTCAAGTGATCAAGCTTCTGCAGAAGGACCTGCTCTGAAACCAATTTTTGGGAAAAATACTGAGAGGGGGGGTGAATCAGTATTTAAGGAAAACTAAAAATTTTTACTTTTTCATGCTCTAAAACCCATACGCTACTTTGCTGAAGCCAACTAGCGTATACACGCGGATATCCTTCATAAAACTCGCGTATACCCAGAGATCTAATTATGCCATTAGTTCTTTACTTATATCATTCCATCATTCATTCATTAGATGTTCCATAAACAGTAAACATGTGCAGTAAGAACAGAATAAACCATCACACATGAACACCAGGATTTTTAGGTGGAAACCCAAGTCGGGAGAAAACCACCGCTGCAGTTGCTCAGCCTTCAATATTTTATTATAGAGAAAGCATCTTACAACATATGTGCTAGTGCAGACTCTACTAGCACGTAGGCACCCACCTGCGCCCGTTTACCAGCCTCTCCTGGAAGGGAGCTCCAACCCCCTGACTCATTTACCAGCCTCTCCTGGAAGGGAGCTACGACCCCCTGACTCGTTTACCAACCTCTCCTGGAAGGGAGTTACGATCCCCTGCTCTCGTTTACCAGCCTCACCTGGAAGGGAGCTACGACCCCCTGACTGAAGGCTACAACCCTCAGCACCTCTATGGACCACGTTTCATCAATTTTCACACTGGATCCAAAGCTTCCTTTAGGACACAACTTGTAGGCCACGTTTCATCATATTTTCAGACTGGACCCTTTCCATACTTTTAAGCACAATCAACCATGAAACAGATACATATAACTTACTGACAGATATCAGTAAACTAGCAGAACAGATCAGACATTTCTTACCACAGACTTCAACAAACCCTAGTTTGCATACGCGCTTTCACTTCACTGATGTTGCGTATATACGTGCTTCCGTTCACACAAACCAGCGTATACCTCTATACATATTTCATTGCGCATACGCGCTTTCTCTTCGGCGAAGACGCATATATACGCGCTTCCTCTGCGGCGAAGTAGCGTATAGATCTTCAATCATTATAGAGCAGCATACTTCTTTAGATCATATGTTCAGTTCAGATTTACCCTTTTACTTCAGTCACATGTTCGCCTCATCTCAGATCTAAGCCTTCCATAAACAGATCTAGCAGATACAAATACATTCCAGATCTAGATCCCCTTCTTCATTATTGGTGCATCATACATTATTGGTGCATCGTACATTCGGATTTATCATTCATACGTAACCCTTTCCATTCGAGGATATACTTGAGAGAGAAGTATTCATTCAAGCTCAGACATCTTGCTCCCACACTCATGATTTGCACAATGAATTTCTTCTCCTTATATAGGTTTATCCTTTTTCAATACCACGGGCCCCTTTTTCAATACCATGAGCCAAACCAATACCACGAGCCTTCAATACCACGGGCCCTTTTTTCAATACCATGGGCCAAAATAATACCATGGTGGTTACCCCTGGTTTTGCACCTTTTTGAGCGCTATTGCCCATACGCGACTTGGAACGTTCTTTTCTGCGTGCATACGTGACTTCCCTTAGACAGATCCGCGTATGCCTAGAGACATACTCTTTTCATCAAGATTTAGCACATGCTGAATTCCTTTCTGCATTGCCTTCTGTACACATTGTAGATACATCAGATTTACTTCATCAAGAACATATTCTATCAAGCACAACTTCATCCAGTAAGTTTCCATTATCTTCATCGAGAGGGTTTCCTTTCAAGGACAACATTCATCATCATATTGCTAACAAACATCATTTACCAAGTCCATCACATCAAGAATAACTTCATCAGGTGGATTGCCATCAAGGACAACACATGTCAACAGTCGCATGACTTCAACTTCATTCAGTGGGTTGCCATCAAGGACAACACTCTGCATCATATTTCCAACAGTTTCTTGTTCTCTCTCTTATGGAATCCAACCAACTTGGGGACTTGTCTTAGCCACACCTATTGGGGCACCCATTCTTATTCTCACATGTCTGCAATGACTTTTCCACTCTTTCTCAACTAACTCCTAGCAACAAGCAAGCCAAGCAGAATGAGATTGGTTTGAGTAACTATTAAAGTATTAAAACACTTGAACAACAAGCATAGGTCTGACATATGGTTTTTCACAGCCTCCAAGACCACCATTGTTCTGTTTGACAATTTTTTTATGAATTTACATCAATAACTAAGATTGAACATTGATTGCATCATGTTGATCCAATGCTCTAAATTAAATTATAGTGAGGAAAATAGAAATTAGTGTCACTCATCTGAAGTCATGAAGGTATAATAGGAAATAAAACTGGAATGGTTGTAATATTATATATATTTCTAGGTGTGGAAAGAACAATTTAGCGATGGAAACATAATGATGGTAGGTCATCATAGCTAATTTTTGTGTTATTAATCTATATTCAAATAAAATCAAAATCAAAATTACAACTATGAATTTACGAGACAATTGTTCCTCCCAAGCCGAGAGATTACATTTATATTTATAACTAAAAAAATATAGAGAGGAACCATAAATCAAACTCAGGCACCTGGGAATGCCAAGTAGGATATATGTTTGTGTTGTTCGCTTGACCATCTTACCATTTAACTGTATTTCATGCTCCACCTACATGCAAACAATTGATCAACAACAATTCTTTCGAGAAGCCTCATAAAACTCTGCAGTTTTAGAAGAGGCAGCCTATGGAATGTCAGGTGGTTTACCTTGTTTTGTGGAAGACCAATGTTAAAACCCTCACCAGCAAATTCTTCAAAATACTCAGCAATTGGCATATCATTTTTCTATAACCTGTCGAAACTTGTAATATATGTGTGAATGATAATCTGAAAATTGCATTTGAACCAATGGCACTGTTGAAAAGGAATTTACTAGAGTAAAAATATACATACTTGGGTCGATTATCAGTGGAAAGATGGTATATATGTCCTAATTTCAATGTGTACCATTAAAAAAAAACCCTAGCAGCTACACTAGTTTCTACCAAGAGTAAAATTAGAGTAAGGTACAATAACGACTGTGAATTATGTTCTGAGAGAAGAACATATAATATTACCTTGAAAAATAAACAACTCAAATCAATTTATGCATTGTTGTTGATTTGCAATGGCCTAAGAATTAGTCTCACATGAACAGTCATTGCTAGTGCCAGCGCCACCTAAAACTCGTCTGCGCCATCTTAGTTGTTGAGCTCAAATCCAAGGAAAATTTGGTGCAAATGAATGGGCTCACAAGGAGGATCACACAACTTTTGGCTCTGGCTTAGTATGAGTGTCAGGATCACAATAGAGACTTGCAACAACTCAAGAGATGAATCCATGGCTTTTTATTGATATTATGGTATTATAGGTTGTATATCATATCTAGGGGGAAGAGAGATTCGTAGAGGTTAGAGAGTTAGTTAGGCAGTTAGCTTGAATGAAGGAGGTTGTAGATGAATGACATAAAAAATTTCAATCGTCTAGCATTTGATCTGATGGTAAGGCACACCGTGACAGCTGGGGGTGTTTTTATTATAAAAAAACGCCTTACTGAGTAATTATTTATGTCACTTTTAAATTTATAAACTATACGATTATCATTGAAATAATTTCATGTCTCTCTTTTAAAATATTCTAATGATGTTTTAGGAAGAACATAAAACTTTTAAATTAACTATTAGTAACTAAAGTTATATATATATATATATATATATATATAACTTTTATATCTTTGGATCATTTCTAAGATTTATATTATATTTTTTATTTGAACCATTCAAACTTTGATGAATGAATGTAATAATTATATTTCAAGAATACGATAAATCTTTTAAAAAGCTATTAATATTTGAGTAACATTCAGAGCCTTAGATTATATATATATATATATATATATATATATATATATATATATATATATAAATAATTTAATATTAATATTAAGTTATTTATCCACTGCCTATTATAATATCAAATACTTTCATCACCATTTACATGTTTAAAAATGTATTAACATTAAATAATGGATTTTTTGAAATATACAATAATATTGTTATTTTATCAATTAAAATTTTTTATTTCTATAACAACAAATTTTTTTTTTTTTCATTTTTATAATAACACACACACACACACATATATATATATATAATTTAAATTTCACTTTCTACAACAAAATTGTTATTTAAATAACTTAATATTAACAATTTAAAAATAATTTAATATTTGCAATTGAGAAAATCTCTGCAAAATTATGATACTCTCATTAAAAAAAATTAAAAAATTACAAGAACTTCCATTTTGACATGTGTATGACAATTTTTGTGATACATTGTATTAGGTTCTACAAGTTCAATGTCAATTTCACAAATCTAAGCTATTCCATTAAGAAAATATTCACCATATTTAAGCCTAAATAAATTCTTAATGAGTTATTAAATTGTATAATAATATTTTTATTTTATTGATTTAGAATTATTAAATATTCTATAATTAAAAAATTAAAATAATCATGTAAAAAATAAAATAACTATATAATAAAAAAAATATTCACCAAGTTTATTCTTTATAAATTATTAAAATATATAAAAATATATTTATTTTGATTAAGTAATTAAAAGATATAAAAACAACTTTATTCTTAAAATTATTAATATTTAGAATATATAAATAATTAAAAAAATATATCAAAGTTCATTATCTACATCAATATCATTATTTCTACAACAATATCATTATTTCAACAGCTAAAAAAATATATCAAAGTTGAAAATATTCACCATATTTAAGCATAAATAAATTCTTAATGAGTTATTAAATTGTATAATAATATTTTTATTTAATTGATTTTGAATTATTAAATATTCTATAATTAAAAAATTAAAATAACCATGCAAAAATTAAAATAACTATATAATAAAAAAAATATTCACTATGCTTAAATAATAAATAAATTCTTTATAAATTATTAAAATATATAATAATGTTTTTATTTTGATTAAGTAATTAAAAGATATAAAAACAACTTTATTCTTAAAATTATTAATATTTAGAATATATAAATAAATAAATAAATATATCAAAGTTCATTATCTACAGAAATATCATTATTTCAACAGCTTAATATTAACATTTGAAAAAGCCCAACCACAATATAGTGATAATGCTAGCATTAAAAGTTAAAACAAGTTGCAAGAACTTTTATTTTTCGACATGTCCATGGAAAATCTTGTGATTCACGATGGTAAGAGACCATTTCAATCAACAAGTCCAATGTCAATGTCATACATTCAACCTAATCCACATTTGCATTCGGTCACTTGGTATGTAGCACACACATTCAAAAATTCAACGGTATAGAGTATGTCATAAAGGCTTATTTCACCTTTAAAATTGCATTATATTATTTCTTGGGCTTACCTTGACTTGGTTGCCCTTGTTCCAATCATCTTTGTTTTATTTTATCACTTTCTTCTGACTTAATTGATTTTAAAAGATGTAAAACAAGATTCCATAAGCTTAACAACTGCCAAACGTCTACCATGTTTGTGTAGTAGAAAATTTTAATACCTAATTTAGTGATCGAAATTTGTATACAACCGTAGTGAAGATTGGTCAGATAGAAAACAAAAACACCCAATTTAGCAGCTGAGATGGACTGTTTAGATTTATGTTCAAACCGTGATTCAACTCAATTTTATAAAAGAAGCGGTAATTCTATTTCCTATCTATCTTTCTGAATTTTAGCCATAACCATATCTCAGGATCAACCCATTTAAATTTTAGAACAACCGTCCATAGCCATCTTGGATTACGTGTTTCGTTCTATCCACAACATTCAGCAGAGATGGCCTGTTGCAAATTTTATGGATTCTATTTAAGTTTACGAATGGATCAATAAATTACACAGTTCTTACAATATCGGCATCAAGAGAGGTACTGGAACAACGATCGGGCTTATAAGAGATAACACTCTATTTTTCCTTCCATGTTTTCATTTATCTGCTGATCTGACATGGGGAACAAATCATGTTTTCGTCACTTTTTCTTCAAATATTTGATTTGATTTTTAGTTACAATGGATATACATACATGAATTGGATTTCAATATCCATTGTAAAAGTGAAAAAAAAAATGACTTAATTTCCATTTTGTTGAAATCGGTGATCGACTTCGATACCTCCATATGGAATTTGTGGTGTAGAACATCGGAGCCTTAACTTCGTTGGAGCCCACGAGAAGTCTTTAGCATTTATTCTTGTCTTGTAATTTCCAATTGGCATAGGTCTTGTCTATAAAAATCGCCACTATTAGAATAATGCAGTGCGCACATTGATATTCAATTATGTTGAAATATTAAAGTCACCTGCCAGCCTTGGGCACGAAGAAGAAAGAGTAGAAAGGCAGCAGCAGCAGAGATTGAGTGCGCAGCACCGTGTAATAAAGAGAAATGGATATATGTAAGGATGAATTTAATAGTTGATGGGCCGGAGCCACAAATTGCAGAGGAGAAATTAATTTTGTGTTATGGGCGAAGTCATTTCTACAGTGGAATGAAGATTTCCCGTAGATTTGAACTACGGAGGAGCACACTTAATAAAAACAGTCATTTCGGGCTTTTAAGCCCTCAACAACCAAAATGAATGAAAATTTGTTTAAACAGCGGAAAGTACCTTATATTTCTGAAAAAAGAGGACAAGTGGTCCCTACCACTTAAGCGCAAATCGCAGATTGCAGTTTTGAAGTATTAGTGTATTGTTGATGTGGATGTTTGCGATGTACGATCGTTGTGTCATCACACCATCGCAACATCGCAATGTCACATAATCGCCCTTCGCCCAAGCCAGAGTTTCGTTGATTGTTTGCGATATGCGATCGTCGCGCCATCGCACCATCGCACCATCGCATTTTTTGTTTGTACTGCCGATCCGTCGATCGTAGATTGCTGACTGCAATGTGGTCCCCACTCGTACGTCAAGCATTTGATATTTTTAAGTTCCGTAAATGTTTTCCTTTGTAATCTGTTTTTTCTTTGTTTTATATTTTTTTATTCTCGTCGCGCCATATAAAAAGTGAAAAAGCTTGTGAGGCTTCTCAATTGAAGCATTGTAGTGTTTTGGCTCGTTTGCACAGCAGTGCGTGAATAGGAAGAAAACACAGCAGTGTTGATTTACATAGATAGAGTGTTATTTTTATGAAAGACAGTGAAGGTTTGTGCACTACGTCTGTAGCAGTCACTCTTTATGTTATCCTTCTGAGTTAAGAGGAAGAATTTGTAACAGTTTTTTTTTGAAAGAAATAGAAGTTTGTTTTACAGTCTGAAACTCTGTCCATTGTCAAAGAATTTTTAATTTCTCTGTGTTTAGAGGAGAGGAGTTTGCTCTCTCCATTTCTATTGTTTGGAATTCTCAATATTCCAACATGGTATCAGAGCTAGTTTAGGCTCTTTGAAGGTTTCAAAGAAGCTGAAGAAGAAGAAGACTTGTTGTAGTGTTTTCTCCAGCGGTGTGAAAGCTCAACTGAAGTCAAAGTTCAGGTATTTCTCAAAGAAAACAGAGTTGTTGTTTTGTTTAAAGAGTTTGTTCTTTCAGAGAAAAGAAAAGACAGTTTGTTTAAGTTCAGTGTTCAGTTTAAGAGCAATGGCTGGACCAAGTACAAGTATGAGTATTGGAAATGCTCAGTTTCCACAGTTTAATGGAAAGAACTATGATTATTGAGCCATTACCATGAGAGCCCTGTTTGTCTCACAAGACTTATGGGAGTTTGTAGAAGATGGTTTTGTTGAATCAGCTGATGAAGAGGGTTTTAATGCCTTAACTCAAGCAGAGAAGAACTTATTGAAGAGAAATAGGAAGAAAGATGCTAAAGCTCTCTTCTTATTGTATCAAGCAGTAAATGAGAGTGTGTTTCCAAAGATAGCAACAGCTAAGAGATCTAAGGAGGCATGGGAAACTCTGAAAATAGCCTATCAAGGCATGGAGAAAGTTAAGACAGCAAAACTTCAGTTGCTGAGAACAGATTTTGAAACTATTTACATGAAAGAGTCAAATAATATAGACACATTTTTTACACATGTGATTGGGATTATAAATCAGATAAGATCCCATGGAGAAACTCTTGAAGAAAGAAGGATTGTGGAGAAACTTTTGAGATGCTTACCCTCAAAGTTTGATGTTATTGTTACCACCATAGAAGAGACCAAAGATCTCTCAAAGTTCACAGTAGATGAACTTCATGCCTCACTGATAACTCATGAACAGAGATTGAGCAGAGATGAATATTCATCTCTTGAGCACGTCTTCAAGACCCAAATGCCTTCAGGAAGAGGAAGAGGTCAAGGCAAAGGAAGAGGAAGAGGCAGAAGCCAAAATGGAGGTAGAAGGAACAACCCTTCACATTCACATGGAAGGAGCAACAATCAAAGTCAGAGCCATGGCCAATGCAACAGCCAGCAAGGCGGACATCAACACCAACATGGTCATGGACAAAGGTATGACAAATACAATGTCCAGTGTCATTATTGCAAGAAATATGAGCACTATGCCAATGAATGTAGAAAGAAGCAAAATGACATGAAGAATAAGCAGAATGCTAATGTAGCAAAAGAAAAAAAGAACCCAAGTAATGTGCTATTAGCATGTAATGTAGCACAGAATAGAGAAGATGATGTTTGTTCTTAGATTCAGGATGTAGTAATCACATGACAGGAAACAAAGCAATGTTTGTCAATCTAGATGAAGAAGTAAAATCAAAAGTGACCACAGGGACTGATACTAAGATCTCTGTCAAAGGAAAAGGCATAGTTAGTATTCGAGCAAGAAATGGGGAGCAGAAATTTGTTCCTGATGTGTATTATGTTCCAGGTCTGAAATGTAATCTTTTGAGCGTTGGGTAGCTCATAAATAAAGTTTACAATGTAATATTTAAAGATGATGTGTGCACAATAAAAGATATACCTCCAAGCAAGAAAATCATTTCTGAAATGCAAATGACTAGCAATAGCATGTTTCCACTTAAGCTCAACACTGACTTTAAAGGAAAAGGAAAAATCATAGCAGCTATAACACAAGAAGCCTTCCAGAAGGAAGAGAAAGATGAAAATTGGTTATGGCACCTGAGATTTGCACATTTCAATTTCGGAGGATTAAATTTGCTGCATAGAAAAGGAATGGTAAATGGTTTACCATTGATTAAGAAGCCTGACAGCCTATGTGAAAGCTGCATCTTGGGAAAGCAACACAGAGAAAATTTTCCTTCAGGAAAAAGCATAAGGGCGAAAGCACCCTTAGAGATCATTCACTCAAATTTATGTGGGCCAATGCAAATAGCATCAGTTTCAGGCAACAACTACACGCTGACCTTCATAGATGATTTCACAAGAAAAGTGTGGGTTTATTTTCTGAAATATAAGAGTGAAGTCTTTCAGAAATTTTGCCACTTTAAAGCTCTTGTAGAGAAACAGAGTGGGCAGTACATTAAAGTTCTCAAAACCGATAGAGGAGGAGAATATATATCAAAGGAATTTCTGCGTTTTTGCAGAGAGAACGGCATACACAAACAGTTTACCACAAGGTACACACCGCAACAGAATGGAGTTGATGAAAGAAAGAATCAAACCATAATGGAAATGGTGAGAAGCATGCTAAAGGAAAAACACTTGCCGAATGAGTATTGAGCAGAAGCAGCAAACTGTGCTATGTATATTATAAATAGATGCCCTACAAAAGTTGTGTTGAATAAAGTTCCAGAAGAAGCGTGGAGTGGCAGAAAACAAGGAGTCACCCACATGAGAGTTTTTGGATGTGTTGCATATGCACACATTCTAGACAAGTTGAGGAAGAAGTTGGATAGTAAGGGGGAGAAGTGCATTTTCCTTGGATATTGTGAAGATTCCAAAGAATACAAATTGTATAACCCATCCACAAAGAAGTTTGTAACAAGCAGAGATGTGCAATTTATTGAAGAGGAAGCATGGGATGGAAGCATTGAGAAAACAATCAATGTTAAAAGTTGTTTATCTCATGATGAAGATGAGGGAGATGTGATTGAAATTGGCAACCCATCCATAGTACAACCTCCACCACCACAAGGACAGCAAGGGACACCTCAAACAGCAACGAGAACACCCTTGAGAAGAATTGAAAGTACATCTCCAAGCACACCATATGGAGCAGAATTGAGTGCTTCATCAAGCACCTCTACACCAAGTGAAAGTGGAACAAAATTTAGAAATATTAATGAAATTAATGCGCAGGGAGCGGACATTGAAGGTATGAACTCCTTGTTTGCTTTGTATTGTCAAGTTGATAATCCTATTCATTTTGAAGATGCTATTAAAGATAGAAAATGGATAGAAGCTATGGATGATGAAATTAATGCCATAGAGAAGAACAAAACATGGGAGTTGGTTGATCTCCCAAAAGGTAAAGAAGTCATTGGAGTTAAATTGGTCTATAAGACCAAGAGCAATGCTGAAGAAAAAATAGAAAGACATAAGGCCAGACTTGTTGTCAAGGGATACAAGCAGAAGCATGGAATAGAATATGAAGAAACTTTTGCACCAGTGGCAAGAATGGAGACAGTAAGAGAAGTGTTGTCCATAGCAGCACAAAATAAATGGAAAGTATACCAGATGGATACAAAATCTGCATTTTTAAATGGAGTTTTAATGGAAGAGATATATGTGGAATAAACTCTCGGCTATGAGAAGAAAGGCCAAGAGCACAAAGTCTGCAGATTGAAGAAAGCTCTTTATGGGTTGAAGCAAGCACCAAGAGCATGGTACAGTAGGATAGACTCCTCTCTACTGGAAAATGGATTTGAAAAGTGTGAGGGAGAATCCACCCTCTACATCAAAGAAAAACATGGAAAAATGCTCATTGTTGTTTTATATGTTGATGATTTAATATTTACAGGTAATGATGATTACCTTATTGAAAATTTTAAAACAATCATGAAAGATGAATTTGAAATCACTGACATGGGTTTGTTGAGATACTTCTTAGGAATATAAGTAGAACAAAATGAGAAAGGGATTTTTATTTATCAAGAAAAGTATGTGAATCAAGTTTTAGAAAGATTTAATATCCAGGAGTGCAAAGCTGCAACTACTCCCACAGTAATGAGATTAAAATTGAGTAAAGATGACAGCAGCAAGGATTTTGATCCAAGATTATATAAAAGCATAGTTGGCATCCTCATGTATTTAACTGAAACTATGCCGCATATTATGTATGTTGTTAGTTTAATTTCCAGATTTATGGAGAAGCCAAAAGAAGCACATTGGCAGGCAGCAAAGAGAATTCTGAGGTATGTTAAAGGAACTAAAAGTTATGGTATTTTATATAATGCTTCAAAAAATTCAGAATTAATTGGATACACTGACAATGATTGGACTGGAAGTGTAGATGATCGGAAGAGCACTTTCGATTATGTTTTTCATATGGGTTCAGGAGCCATTTCATGGGCTTCTAAGAAACAACCTATTGTAGCATTATCTACAGCAGAGGCAGAATATGTGGCAGCTACAACAACAGTGTGTCAAGCAATTTGGATGAGAAGAATGTTGAGAAGTTTATGCCAAGAACAGGTAAAAGGGACAGTGATTTATTGTGACAATAGCTCAGCAATTGCATTGTCAAAGAATTATGTATTTCATAAGAGAACAAATCATATAGATACAAAATTTCATTATATCAGAGAATTGGTGAACAATGGAGAAATTGTTTTACAGCATTGTAAAACAGAGGAGCAATATGTAGATATTTTAACAAATCCATTGGGGCAAAAGACATTTGAATTTTTAAGAAAATTTTTGGGTATGATGGATAACCCAGCAGCTGACTTTAAGGGGGAGTGTTGAAATATTAAAGTCACATTCCAGCCTTGGGCAGGAAGAAGAAAGAGTACAAAGGCAGCAGCAGCAGAGATTGAGTGCGCAGCACTGTGTAATAAAGAGGAATGGAGATATGTAAGGATGAATTTAATAGTTGATGGGCCGCAGCCACAAATTATAGAGGAGAAATTAATTTTTTTTTCTGGGCGAAGTCATTTCTACAGTGGAATGAAGATTTCCCATAGATTTGAACTATGGAGGAGCAGACTTAATAAAAATATTCATTTCGGACTTTTAAGCCCTCAACAACCAAAATGAATGAAAACTTGTTTAAACAGCAGAAAGTACTTTAAATTTCTGAAAAAGGAAGACAAGTGGTCCCTACCACTTAAGCGAAAATCGCATATTGTAGTTTTGAAGTATTAGTGTCTTGTTGATGTGGATGTTTGCGATGTGCGATCGTTGCGCCATCGCACCATCGCAAAATTGCAATGTCACATAATCGCCCTTCGCCCAAGCCAGAGTTTCGTTGATTGTTTGCGATATGCGATCGTCGCACCATCGCACCATCACAATATCGCACCATCGCATTTTTTGTTTGTACCGCCGATCCGCCAATCGCAAATTGTTGACTGCGATGTGGTCCCCACTCGTATGTCGAGCATTTGATATTTTTAAGTTCCACAAAGGTTTTCCTTTGTAATCTGTTTCTTCTTTGTTTTATGTTTTTTTATTCCCGTCGCGCCATATAAAAAGTGAAAAAGCCTGTGAGGCTTGTCAATTGAAGCATTGTAGTGTTTTGGCTCGTTTGCACAGCAGTGCGTGAATAGGAAGAAAACACAACAGTGTTGATTTACAGAGACATAGTGTTATTTTTATGAAAGACAGTGAAGGTTTGTGCACTACGTCTGTAGCAGTCACTCTTTATGTTATCCCTCTGAGTTAAGAGGAAGAATTTGTAACAGTTTTTTTTTGAAAGAAATTGAAGTTTGTTTTACAGTCTGAAACTTTGTCCATTGTCAAAGAATTTTTAATTTCTCTGTGTTTAGAGGAGACGAGTTTACTCTCTCCATTTCTATTGTTTGGAATTCTCAATAATCCAAAAAGTTATATGGTTATTATATTTCCATGGATGGTATCAATAGGATGTCTCCCTCTAAATTACTGGCCATTAAACACTAGAGTTTTTTTATAGCAGCGATATGGCTGCAATCTATCACTTTGATTTTGCTGATTATTCCTATGATTTAAAGAAATTATGGGGATTAACCAAATCCAACTAAATAGTTTGGCGGTGGCCTCCGTCCTTGGAAAAATGATGAAAAATGATGGGATGGGTTTATGGAGTAGCATGTGCATTTCTTCCAACCTCGATTGTTCTTGCAATAGGAATGAGTTTGGGTATGGTGGGTTATGGCCTTCAGTGGCTAATTCTGAGCGAAATCATTCAGCCATTCGCTTATTGGCAGGTACACTCTTTCCAAATTCTATTTTTACTTCACTAAGGTTGAGGGATGGATTTGTTTGAAGTGTATAAATCATTAGTTTTTTCATATAATAATTATAAGGAATTGAAATAGAACTTTAGGCTACTTCCATATTAAAATATTAGATCTTATATTCACTATTGCAGAGCATAGATGGCTGGTATTGGTTCTCACTAGATTTAGTCTCTTATTTTGGAAAACATGTATAAACCATTAGTTTCTTCACATAATAATTATAAGGAATTGAAATAGAACTTTAGGCTACTTCCATCTTAGTTTTTTTTCTTATAATATAGTTAGGTTAGCATGGTTTTAAAATATTACCTTATATTCACTATTGCAGAGCATGGATGGCTGGTATTTGTTCTCACTAGATTTAGTCTTTTATTTTGGAAAACTTGGGTGTATATATTGTGCTTTTTGGCTGGCAATAACATCTGTTGGTTCAACACTATCAGCTCCAATGCTACCATTGAAAATTTTCCATCCGAGAGAGGAATGGCTTTTGGTTTAAGTACAAGCTACGTAGGTCTCAGTCTTGCTATCTTTTCATGTCTCTCGTACATTCTAGACCTGGGGAATCCTTCCCTGTACCTTCTTTTAAACTCCATAGTCCCCATTGCAGTGGGCGTATTTTTAGCTGCAATACTCCATGTCTCACAATTACAAATGGCACCAATAGAGGATGATGAAGATAGGAAATACATGATTCTATGCACATTGATTGCTCCTGCCGCAACTGTATATTCGATAGTTTTTTAGTTCTTTCCCCATGGGAAGTGCCAGCTTGAACTTGTCTACTTTGTCATGCTTATTCTTTTGTTGATGGCTCATTCATATATATATATATGTCAAGGTTTCCTTAAAGATTTTAAGGAATGATGTGAAGGTAGATGTGTACATTTCAAGTCCAAAGCAACAAAATCCCACCCACAACAAAAGACACCAAGTGGGTTTCTTTCAAACTGAAGAGAATAAAATCAATATTCAAAGCTTGATATAGAAAACTCAGTGCAGATTGTACAGAATTTCAATCATATTAAAATCAAGAGATTCAATTTAATGTTAGTTCCACCACTTAGAGAAGAACATGGCATCCTACAACTCTTGCGAAGTATTGATTTTTGGCTATGTTATTTCGTATAAACACTTTAAATAAAGTTATGCATTGTCGTTGATTGACAGTGGCTTTAGAATTATTCTTACCTGAACAATCGTTGCTACTGCGAGAACCACCTAAAACACACCTGCCTCATCTGTTGGCTCAGCCTTAGTTTAAGTCTCACTATCCCAATAGAGACCTGCAACAACTCAAGGCATGAATTCATGTCTTTCTATTTCTATTAAGGTATTAGAGATTGTATATCATATCAACAGGAAGAGAGATTCGTAGAGGTTAGAGAGTTAGTTAGGTAGTTAGCTTAAATGAAGGAGGACATAAATGAATGGCCTAAAACATTTCAATCGTGTAACACTTGATCTAAGGGTGCATACAGGTACACCGTGGCAGCTGGGGGAGTTGCTTTCAAAGAAGAACACCTTACAGTGAAAATATAATAATTTTTTTTTTTGTAGATTTCGTAGAGCCTTACCATTTTCTATTTATAAAAAAGAGAGCAGATTGCCATACATAGACATAAGTAGTTAGTGGCCTCAATCTACCCGAAGGTTTGTTGGCCACCTTAAGGAATTAAAAGCCTACTAGTATTGAAACAATTTATTCCTTCTAATTGCCGCTATATCTACTTTACTATGTCCATCAAAGTATAACTTAAAACAGTATAAACTTGCCGCAAAAAAACATTAAAGACTATTAATATCTAAGATCAACCATCTAATGAGTCAATAGGAGCCGAGTCCTTTGCAGTAGACCCTGACATATCTACTTGCTGCATGGATTGAAGCTGTCATTCAATTCTTCCAATTCGAGTCGTTGCATGACACTAAGATACTCCAATCTCTTGAATTTCCTGTTTGATTTCCTGCAGAACTGAAACCACATTGGGGTTTCCTTCAATTTCTTGCATATTGGTCATTGCCTTAGCCAAACCACATTTAAGAATCCAATACATATTGATAGATTGGTGAAAGAGAGATAGCCTCCCGCTTGTGTTCCCTGGGTCTGAGATGAAATCAATATTGGCCTCCTGTTGTTCAATATATTCTTCTTTGTGACTGCTTTCTCTCTCCTAGCCCTGAATTATATTATCGACCTGAGTTGGGTTTCCTGTGGAGTAGAGATCAAAGATATTCTCCATGACCTATTTTTTAGTTTTCCTGCCACACTTGCTTGGACCAAGATTATGAGTTGGAAGCGTCTGCCTCCATTTTCCCGTACCCTGACATTTGCCAGATTGACCTTTTCCCATGTTTTTAAACTGACAAACACACACTGGCAGCTCCTGTGCAACCCCTGTGAAAATATAAAACAAGCCTATATATGGCAAGGCAAAGTCAATAACAATATTCTTATGATCCCTTGTAGGGCCCACTACTTCCTTCGAAGCTATCAAAACCATTGAACTTGTTACCATGGAGTCATTGCTGTGGATAACAACAACATAAACAGAAAATAGAGAAATCACATAAACCTCCATAACAACATTTAGGGTGGTGAACTGAACCAAAGTAACATTTACCGACCCTATTAGGGTGGCCAGACTATGAAACAGAGCAGAGGTTACCCTCTCGCCCCATGACAAAGAATTATTCTGAGGAGGTCGGGTTTGGGATACAGAATTATCCTGCCTTGACATACAGACAAGCTCATAGGCTTGGGATGTTTTAACTTTGTTTAGAAGCATAAGCCACAAAACCCACATATTAATATGAGCTTCACACAGAAAGAAACACAGTAGGGTCTTTAATTTTGCATCATACTGGAATGAAGAATGGGTTCTAAAACAAGGTTCTACTGGCCAAGACGAGAAAACCAAATACAGGTTGCATGAAGCATCGACAGACCCTTCAGTGCGATTGAAACGCAAGAGGGTCTTTAATTGAGCCAGGGTCTTTAACTGAGCCTCATACTGAAACGAAGAAGGATTCTAAAAGAAGGATCTACTAATCGAGATGGAACAACCATAGATAGCATGCAAAAAATATTGACAGGCCCTTCAAGACAGTGGAAACAGAGGAATTTCAAGATAGTCCCAAATTGAAAAGAAGACCAACAACTAATTCGACAAGGTGCATACATGCCAATGAAACCATCCATGAAAATGGCGTCACCTTTGTTACAATGAACAGGTAAATGAATTATATAAGTTACAAGAGCCATAACATACCGAGTTAACCAGAGACACCGCAGACCAAAAGCCTCCTTGTCCTCAGACTCCCCTGGAAGTAGCCTGGCGATAACACTACCTTGTTTCCTATTCTCAAGCTGCCTTAACCCATTTCTCGAGTGGCGCTTTTTCCATGGGAGGTATGATAGGATTTGCTGGTGGCCAAAATTATTTTTTACTTCCATTATTATGAAGCGTGTTTGGTACCTGCATCCGGCTAGCTGTAGGTTGGATCTGTTACCAGGTTTAATTTCCGGTCTGGTGTGCGCCACCGCGTGACACTAGCCGCCTCCCATCGCACTCTACGTGGCACCTTGATCGGGGGAGTGAAAATATGATATTATTATGAATAATAATTGCTTTAATATGTGCATATTCCTAGGATTTGTTTTTCTCTAGTTGGAATTGGAGAAAATCTTTTTAAGGCCAAAAATTTTGTTTACTCTAGGAACATGAGAAAATTTACACATATATGGAAACAAATGAGAAACTTTACACATATATGAAAACAAACAGTTAATGTGTATCAATTTATTAATTATGTATTTTTCGAATATGTTTTTATTATAGTTAATTTTTTTCAAGTATCTAAATGTGTTATTAGTATATAAATATTGTAACTTAAAATTTAAGCGATATAGGTGCAAAATTAAAAGTGCAAATTTTAATGATTTTTTTTGTATTTTTAGAGATTATTTAATTATAATGAAATTGCACTTAAGATTTATTGATAATTCTAATGATTAATAGATTCATGGTTAAGATGGATCTATGTTAATACAAATAGTACACAACCATGCTAGATTTAAAATTTAACAACGTGTTTTGATTGTAAAGTCCTAATTTTGACCCTTAGATTATATTATATTAGAGTATGCATAAATGTAAATATGTGGTGATGTGATAAGAGTCAATCCATGAGGAATAAATTTTAATGACTTCGTGTTTTAAAATGTAGAATGCATTGTCAATACACTACTATGGGCTCTTAGTGTAGAGGTTGAAAGCTAAGGCCTAAGTAGTGAATTCTAAGCATGTACGGTGTAGATATTCGAATAACGACCATGTGCTAGGATTTCCATGACATGTTGAAAGTTTGTAAATATTATAATTGAATAATAATATTAATGCTCCATGTTGGGTATTATGAACATGAATGAAAGAGGCTATGATTTTACTAGAGCGAGAGAGGAAAAAAGGTTTATGGGAAAGTGAATGCTCTATTGTTAAATGGAAACATTAGATATCAATCATGTGCATTAAATGAATCCAGCTACCTTATTAACTCATTAGGTCACTCAATGTAAAATGCATGCCTCTCTTGTAGTTATGAATGCATGGGGTTGAGTACAAGTGTAAGATTCCTTTTTTTTCTTTTGTCAAAAGTGGTGTTCACCCTAACTCTTCAAACTCCTCAAATTTTCCATTTTAGAATCCAAACATGAAGGACATTCCCACTATTTGGCCATCATGCTAAGAGTCATGTTCATGCTATCAAGTGGTGGGACATAAACCTATTATTTTAAGTGTTGTATAAGGATTGGTAATAATCTTAGTTTTCTAACTAGTAGTCCATGGGGATTGGAAGATGAACAAAAGAGAGTATAGTGAAGATAAAGTGAAAGGTATATTTTAGATTAGAAGGTTATAAGAGTGCATAAAATACTAGAAAGCTAGAAACCTAGGGCCTTGTGTAGTTTTTTCTCTATAGATGCTTGAAAAGTGAAGTAAAAAACTTATAGGAAAAACTTAGAAGGAAAATAACAAATAGACTTATTTTTCACACACTAAAACCATTGCAAAGGGGGAGCATTGTAAAAGGACTATATGATAGAGAAATGAAGGAATCCATATATCTTTGAGGGGTTATTAAGTGGAGATGGACGTATATAGTTTTTAGTGTTCTATGTGGGGAAATGATAAAGCATTAAGACTAGTCCAAGAATTCAAATAGTTGGTTTGAGTTCTTAGTCATGACTTGTTGGTTAGAATGGGAGCATATGAACTTGGTTGGGATAGATATAATCGTGTGACTTGTTAATTTACTCTAGTGGCCTTATACCCCAACATAAGGGTTGTATACTCATTGGATACCTATGGTTGGATGGAACATTAATCATACTAAACTAGTTTCATGGACACATTCCTTTGATAGACAATTGTTCTTGTATTTCTCTTAAGTATGAAAAATACATCCAGCCAGACATGTTATGGAACTACTATGAATTCCATATGTTACACATATTTTATTGCAAGAGTTGTGTGTATAAATTATTTATTATGCATTTGGTTCTTATGCATCTTAGAATGGGTATTTCATGCGAATATAATCTAGTTGCATTAATTATTTCTCATACCATGCATGCATTATATTATTTTTGGATTTTCCATGACATTTGACTCTAATATGATCTATTAAAGAGGTATATAAAGGCTAGGAATTCTTTTCCTATATGGTTGTAATCATCCATCACTGAGAGTAACATAGAGTGGGGCACGAAACAATGAAGTTATTAGAACTTCTTCCTGCGAAACTAGGTTGCATCACTGAGTGTGTCATGGATTGGGGCACCAAGGAATGGGGTTATTAGAACTTATTGTTGCAAAGATAGGTTGCAATGAGAGTTATTGGAAAAATTGATATAGTGTATCCATGGCCAAATTATTTTCTTTTGGATATTATTGACCTTTTTATTTACATGTGGCAATATTCTATTGGTGCAAGTTATAAAGGTGCACCCCAAGGGGGGAAGGCATCTATAGTTTGTAAATATCTATGTCACAGTTGTAGTTATCATATTAACAATTGGAGTTAAATCTCAAGTAAAGGTGCTTGATATATTGCATGGGATTGAACCTATGAGAGAAGGACATGCAGTTCCTTCCTATTCATGTAGGTTATATATTATAACATTTATATTTTGTGAAGATCTACGTCATATATATAGTTACCATATCAATAATTGGAGCTAAATGTCAAGCAAAGGTGCTTGAAATATTTTATGGGACTAGAACCATGAGAGAAGGCCCATGTGGTTCCTTCCTATTGATGTAAGTTATATAATTTCACAGTAGATGAAGAGGGCTCTTATGACCCATAAACATATTAACCATCTATTGGTTCCACCATCAATGATGAGGATAAGATCCAGGGTGGAAGTGACCAAGTGATAACTATTGTAAAAGGGGTTCAAGGAAGAAACATTGGTATAATACCATTCATGTAGACCATAGACCATTGGGAATCATAGTGAATATTGACCATTTGATGGTTGATATTGGTGGACGAGGATTTATCCTTGGCATAAGTGGTCAAATATTATTGTTTTAATGATGAGGTTGAAGAGATAATCTAAGTTGTTGGTTGGGAAAGATAAACACTGCAGACTATGCCTAGGGTCATTTAATAATCGTTTGTATATGTGTCAAATTAGACACATGGCATCATTTGACTACTAAAATTTTTAAAGTAGCATCCCTCTAGAGGGAGGGAATTTTGACTTGCAACAATCTAAATTGTTGCATGATTTATTGATGAATTACAAAATATCAATCCATGAAATAAATGGTTAAAAAATAAAACTTGGATGGTGTGGTTAGGAAGACACATGGTGCCTCTTAAATGTTGTGATGTAGACTCCTTGGAACTTTTTAGTAGGCGGAACATTATAGTAATCCCTCTTACAATTATTTCTTTCACACTTGTCTACTGCATGGGCCTTATTTTAAATAGATGGTCTCAATACATATAAACCTATCTATATACTTAAGGGGGTTAGGGTAGGATCTTAAAAAATATTTTGATTGATTCAAGTATCCATATATAAATTTGATTTTTACAGATACAACATTCCATCCACTTTTTATTTCCTAGATTAAAAATCATTACTCTCATGTATACCTTTATGTGCTAACTAGTGGGTCAACTTCATTATTTTTAAACCTTATTAAGGACTTAGGTAGGCACATCGCCTATCTCCAACATTGTTCTTATTGATTGGATATGGATTGATAAAATATTTACATAAGGAAAATTTGTTGAGAATTATTAAAAGGAAACAAAATTGTTTGAGAGATTGATACCTATCGCATTTTTTTTTGTAAACCACATTTTATCATTCATGTCTATCTTATGCGAAGAATAAATTTTATTAATGGAACCCTAAAATTTGTATTCTTAGTTATTGGAAATTAAGTAAAAAATAATTATTCTCTAGGTTTCCACCTAGTTCCAAGGGTTGAAAGAGGGATATTCTCTTGTATCTTATTCTATTTAGTTTATTCATTTGAATATATTCTTAGATATTTAAAAATTTACTTGGAAAAAAATTATTATACTAAGAAATATTATGAGTTATTGGTGGAAAAGATATGGATGAGGATTTCTAGGTGGAGCCACATATGCCTTTCTATGGGAGCTCAACTTATTTTGATCAAATCTATGTGTTGACAGGGAAAATGTCTGAGCAATAGACAAGGGTTATCCATTGTATTGTGTCCTAATTAGATCTCACATCATTTGGGGTGAAATACCAATCTGAATTGTGGCTCGGTAATCATCCTCTACATGAGAATGTTATCATATATGAATGATCATGATAGTAGAGGGTATGTAAATTCTAATAAAGTTGAACTAGTGCACTAAAATGAGAATGGTCTAAACTACTCTGATAGTAATGGGAGATACTGAAGAAAAAGGAAGCAATGAGCCATAAAACACTTAGCTGCACAGGGAAGGAAATAGTTAGCTATAATCTAGTATAAGTTCATGTTGGTAGTGTGTGTTGTCATTGATGTTAGTTGTAGTTTCATTTATGTCAAAGGTAGCTCAGGAGGAACCACAACATGATCAAGTAGCAAAGGAAAAAATTGAGGGAATAACAACAAAATGGATTGAAAATTGGTGTCTCCATGATGTGCCACATAAAACACAGTACAGGTGGGGTGAGGTACCGATGTATCAGTGAAGGAACAATGCAAAATCAAACAAAATGTTAAAGTTTTTATAAGTGCAAAACTAGTGTTTTACCGTGAACTTGACCATCGTTAACATAGGACACTAATATGCACTTAACACTAATTAAATGTGATTAATAATACCATTTATAAGATCAAAAACCTAGATCCATACCATGCATAAGATCAACGACCCATATCGATATCATATTGATAACATACATGGAATTTAAATGAAATTGTGCACACGATGGATCAAATGGTTGATAATGGCTCGATCCAACATTCCAGATCAATATCACACATGAAAAGTGGTTAAAGTAAGTAAAATAGGTGAACTCGTATTTGATATGACATGGATCCACATGGAAAACACGTGGAAGATTTGATGACATGGAGACATTGGTGAGGAACACATGAAAATAAGAAATGGCATTTTTGGCCAGTTGATTAGAAAATTGTAGATGACATGTGGAAGGTACAGGTTATCGCTCAAACACATGCTAAGCTCGAAATGGTCACAACAAATGACATGGCATGTGACTTGGTAGGCGATTTGGACATGGTGGGTCCTATACCGAAGCATTGGCCACTAGAGTTCATCTTCTGTTTTATAAACACCAAGTCCTATATCTAATATGACATGGCATAACTGATGTGGCATATGGCATGGATGTAGCACCACATGGAAGAATCTGATTAGTCTGTGATGGATTGAAGTGGTAAATAAAAAATTATAGGAACTTTCTCTAGGACTATGTTTGGAAAGATTTTTTATGTATTTTGTTTTAGCTAAAATATTTGAAAACTAATGTTTTGTGCCAAAGTTAGCTTATCTAAGGGATAGGTTGGTGTGATTCCTATTCCAGGCTACTGAGGTATCGAGACAAGTGATAAGAAAATGAATATATGGTATATTGAGGTCTAGTGTGACAGAGAAATATATGTCAATTTCCATTAAGGAAAAAACGGATTAGTCATTTGCAATATGCCTATCGAGTTCGAGAATATACCAGTATTGAGACTATTGAAAGAAGCATATAGAATGACTTTGGTATTGGGTCTCGACTAGAACTCAGTCAGAGTTCAAGGTCATGAGAGGATAATCACCTAGACTTTGAGGTTAAGGGCTTCAAAGGATCCCTGGTATCTAGTATTTAGAGGAAACAATCATGAACCATGGGCACAAATGTTGAGGTGAAGGCTCCAAGAGTTAAGCATTACCACACTAGGATATGTAAAGAGAAAACAATTCCACTATGTTAAGATATACTATGATATGCCCACGATCATGATCATGGGGGCATGTGAAGTGTGCTAGCAGTAATTAGATGGACATAAGAGATCTTTTGTTTGAATTGCACCATACAGGAAGAATGAATCCATGAGAAAAGGAAGGAAAAAAGTAGGAGCACTACTCAGTCAACCTATGATACCATGTGTTAATACCATGGATCAATACCCATGATAGTAGAGACACTAAATCTATAAGTTTTTAGTTTAACAAGTGTAATTATTATTTAAACTGTGCATATGTGAAGAGGGTGAGTACTCAAAACAGAATCACTAAAACCAATGATACGGTGAGAATTGTAGCAAATCAAGAAAAGTGAGAGACAAAGTTTAAAACAAGTGATGAATGAGCTATAAAAGGAATGATTAATTTTGGTAGTGATGCAGTGATTCCCTTTATCCTTATTTGTTTTTGGTAGTCATGGAAGACTTCAACAAAATTTTCATTCAAGCTCACTTTAGGGATGTTCTCAAAGGAGTTAAGGTAGCTTATAAACAATCCTTTTCTTATTTTCTCTTTGTAGATGATATTTTTTGTTTTTTTCTTCTATCTATAGTATAGATTCTTTGCTCTGGAACATGTGTTGGATTTGTTTAATAAAGCTACTAGGATGGTAGTGAGCATCAAAAAATATCCTTTAACTCCCCTACTATTTCATATTTTATCTCTTTTGATAGTATGGTTTTTTTTCTTTTTCCACATAAGTCTATGGAAAAAGGTTTCACGTATTTGGGATTTTTTCTAAAGCTTAAAAGTTATCAATACATAGATTGGTTTTACAACAAAATTGAAGATCATATATTAATATGGGTAAAAAAGCTTATGTATAGAGGAGGTTGGCTGACCATTTTTAAAGCAGACATCACTAGTAAAAAATGGCTATTAGTTACCAAAAAAATGACTATAATTTGCATATAAACGACTATTTTTTGGTCGGCTACCAATAGTAGCTAATTTACAATATCTTATAACGCGACCAAATTTTTTTAGCTTAGTCATTAATTGGTCATCTCAATTTTTTCGTCTAGTAGTATATTTGGTCATTAATTTATTCATTGATTTGGTCATTAATTTAGTCATTGAATTGGTCATTGATTTAATCATTTATTTGGTCATTAATTGTGACAATTAATGACCAAATATACAATAAATTATATTACTAAATGATCACCCGAGAAAAAAAATTAATGACCAAAGAAATATAACCAAAATGTTGGTCGTGTTATAAGATATTGTAAATTAGATACTAATAGTCATATATATGCAAATTTTAGTCATCGTTTGAAACCAATTAATGACCAAAGAAATATGACTAAATTTTAGTCGCGTGATAAGATTTTGTAAATTAGCTACTAATAGTCGTATATATATGCAAAATTTAGTCATCATTTGTAATCACAAATTTATCATTTGCAATAGTCATTTTTTTTCTGGTAGTTTAATATTCATTATATAAATGACTACTTTAGTAGTTTATATTCATTTCATTTAATTTCATTAACAATCGTCATAAGCAACTAATTTAGTTGTATATTCATTTTATTTGTGTTCATCATTAATAAACATAAATTGTCTATATAGTACTTTTAGATTGATTTTATGTGTCTATTATTAATTAACATAAATTAATTAGTATGATTTTACAACTAAATTTTAAAAAAAATGAAATGTCATACAACGCACCTGTTCATATATTATGAAAACACAAAGTTACATATGTTAATTACAATATTAAGTAATATCAAGTGAAACTGTAAATAATTCGAACAAAAAATTATATTATATAAAATGTCAAGTATTACAATATGAGTTTCCAACTTAATATTGGTTGGAATACAATTTACACATGAAATATTGTTTCATCACTTCAAAACATTATCATTGTGTTGCCAAGACATTGCAAGTGAATTCACCAACTTTGAAGACTTGACCATCTGTCTCTATGTGTGTCTTATGCGGGATATTGGCTCTACAAGTACCACTATACCAGTTCTCTTCTCTCTCTCTTTAATTTGCATTTTGTCGCTCTAGTGTTATTGTTCTACTCTTTCTTCAATTCCTGCTTCTTACCATCAATACTGAGTTCATTTTCTGCGAAAAAAATAAAAATAGAGTGCAATGCAAAGTATAAGACACGATAGTCGATGAACTTTGGAATATAAACTAAAGTAGACTATAAAGGATTTATACGATATATACCTCAACATAAACTATATTTTCAATGTCATTTCTCACCATAAAACCAAGAAACTCGAACAATTTTTCTTCAATTGGGAAATAGTGGCCACTATCTGGCCAAATGACCTGTATAAACAAAGCAAATAAAACGTCACCATAGAATAAATTTGAACCTACTGTGTTCACAGTGTACAACATTTGTTGATGAAATGTTATCTTCAACTAAAGTAATAAATGCAAATAGAAGCACACATTTTTATCCCAATATTTTGAATTTGCGTGCTTATGGTACATTGCAATTTTTATTTTATCCTACATAATCAAACACAGCAGAGCTAGAAATTTATACTAAGAATTTCCCATGCTCCACTTTTGTAGTTGTATTGTTTCCTCTAGTTATCTTTAAAAAGCAGTGACACTTCAACAATAAAACTTGTCAATAGAAATATAACGGGTGGAGCAAAGTATTGATGACAAAAAATTACAACAAGAAACTAAAAAAGAATAATACAAGACTTTGTAATTGTGATACTAACCGGGAATATAGCTTCAATATAACAATCTGCAATTGTCAAAGGGAAAAAGAATCCAATTCCCAGAAGCCAACAAATTATATCTAGAGAAAAACTGAACATGTTGGGTCGATATTCAAAGGTAAAGTAACTGGGGACTAGCTATATCAGATAATTTTTAGAGTGTATGAGTAGCTACTAACACCAGTAACAAGAATTTTAAAATAGATCTGCCACATATGACCTCAAATGTGCCAACAAGTTTGATATATGCACTACATGTATACATTTCAAAATGCATTGCAATGATATAAGAGTATCAAAAGAAACTGCACATAATTACATATGCACTATCCAATTTTATTCCAAAATAACATTCAAATAACTGCTATAAATTACCCGAAAAATATGTCGAAATTTCTTTTCATTGTCATGAATATCCCTGTCTGTCAGTACCTGGGAAGGTGGTTGCTAAATTAAATCCTACCCAAAACAATCAAAACTCCATAAGAGAAAAATATGACAAATACCCTTACCTTTTGCTCCTTTAAAGAATGAAGTCTTCTCTTAAAAAATGTCTAAAAGTCTATGCACTTATCTATTAAATAAAAAATAAAACAACAATGGGAAAATAAGAACTGCACAAGTGGAGGACAAACTTTTTCCACAATGTGACGTGGCACATAAAACCTATCATCGGTACTAGTGTTACTTGCAATTAACATTTTACAAAAATAATTATTCAGTTGCTTGCTTGGTGTGCTGAGATCAGAACCAAGATAACAATATTTTTTCTCTTGTTGCACAGTATCATCAATTTTTAGTTCCCTGCACAAATGGAACTAGTACCAAAGCATTTCTCACCAAAATTGGCAATTACGGCAAAGCACAAATAATGAAATTGAAACTGTCATACAACATTAAGAGGTTGCAATGTCATTTTAGCATATACTTCATCTATTTCCAAATCTGCCTGGCATTCAATAAGGTGTTTATTAAATTTTAAATCTTGTATATATAATGATATGAATGAAAGTGGTTCATAAGCAAAGCAAGGATGAAATGAAGAGAACCCATATGCATTGTAACAGTGTGAAGTTGGAAAATTAATTGAGTTGGAAGATTCAGATAATTCGATATATGAGCCTCAACCTACTTGTTTGTTGAAGAAACTAACGGAAATCACATTGATTATGATCAGTTTCATTACATAACATTAAAATTTCAAAATACTGGGGTCACATTTTATGATTAAAAGAAGACAAGCATCCATTATTTTCAGTCATTTGTATCCAAAAGAAGATTGAAAATCAAAAATTAGTGAGAAACCACCTCACCTGCTCACTGCGACCCTGTGGAAAGTAAACAACCTTTTTCCCAACAACATGTAAGAACACAAGCAGTCTAGCACAACCATGCCAAAGCTCTGAATTAAGGCATCTCCTTTCCCTTGCTTGATGTGACATGAACAAACAAATTGTCAGTTGCATATTCCTTTAGAAACATCTTGATGTTCCAATAGTAACTATGTAAAGTGACATGATATTATGATTGTAAACATTGCAATTAAAAGCACATTAACTTGAAAAATATTCCAAATGACAGTATTTTCCATGGACAGTTTTACATTAATTATTTTTCTAAGGTGTCACAATTTGATATGATGTGTTGATTTAACATTCTAGGTTATCTCAATTGCATCTCAATATGCAATTCTAGAATATAAAAAAATAACTGAAATGCAAAATCATTCTAACTAGAGTAATGGACGCATTAAAAAGGTAAGACGCGCCATTTTCACGTTTAAGATCTTAGAATAATTTAAGAGGCAAGTCACTACATAGATATCTTTTATTTAACATTCCATGAGACTTCGTGGCCATATGGGACAAAGAAAATCTTACATCATCCATGACATTTTCAAATAAATTAATGTAAAAAATGGCAACAAACAAAGATAGAGGTGAAAAGACGGTAACCAAATCTTGGTCCTGACCTACTCGTCCGACTAGACTGTTAACCAATTCATAATGCTCTGCAACTTATTCAAGAAATTGCAAGAAAGCTAATATATGAAGGAAAGTATAAACCAGTTTTGAAATAAAACTTGCTTCCTTGAAACCATCGTACCCGTATAACTGATTACACCCTAGTAAAGTTTGATAAAACCACATATGATGACATATTCGGGTCATTTTGTCTAAACACAATAAGATGTGAAAATGCACTAAACCTAGGAAGTACAGAATAACGCTTCTTTGTGCATACAACATTCAATGTTTTTCACTCCCCCTACGGGTATGCTATGATTCAGTCCATCAATAATTGCCCCTAATGGATACAAAATCCATGGATATGAAAAATCGAGAATTGTATTAATTAGCAACATTTTGTAATTAATTAGCAGCGTTGTTCTGAGGAGACTTTCCCTAGAACCTGATCGTGATTCTCCATTCTGATTCCTTTCCCCTCAAAATGAAAAACTTCAAATGTGCTATGGTGTTGTCCAAGGCTCCTAAACCCCTAATGGCGGTTGCAGCAGGATTACTATAATTCATAAAAGCCTCAAGAACATGCACAATAGCTGCTACCAAGTGTATATGTTGTGGATCCAAATCTTTGAGAAGAGGGAGCAAAGCTGGCATTAAACCCACATCCCATAATGCAGTGTAGCCAAAATAAGAAGAAACTGGAAATGTTACAAGAGAAAGAAGTGCTTCTACTAAAGATATCGAACAATAGGATGATTCACTCGAAACTTATTTCCATTGAGATTACAGGGATATTTGTTATTTTTGATGCAATATTGAGTATAGTTGAGAAGATAAATATTATTACAAAGGCTTACCAAAACTCCACTCCAAATCCTTCCAAAATGTAGCTGACAGTCCAATGTTTATTTTCATTAGATCTTGTTGTGGATCTACGAACTCCATATTTGAATCTTTATTAGGGTCGAGAATATCATTCTCTTGAGACAAGCACTACCAATTAATCTAATATCAAGTACTTTCATCTAACATGTCTCCCCAAAAGAGGATGCCTTTCTTGTTGAATGTGTGAGCTTGAAGGTGGGGCGAATATCGAAGGAAATCACCATATGTCTCCAACACCAAATGGCCTGTGTGCCAGATCCCAATTTGTCTTTCATGTTCCACCTATCCAAGCCCATAATTGCTTTCCATGCTAACCAATTACTCTAGGAAATTCAACTAAGTAAGCTTGAGACCTAGAATTTGGTGTGTTAAATTTTCTTAACCCTAGCAACTGGAAAATGTAGTTTCTAGTAAAGCATTGTTGGTATTTAACAGGTAAATAAAATAAAATCAATAGTAGAAAATTGGACACCAATACCACACATGCATACAAAAAAAATATGCACATCAAAATTTCATGTTCATTAAATAATATCTTATCGTACATGGGTTTCCTTACTAGGAACATGGTCCTTTGTGGAAAATTACAATCTCCAATAACTATAGAAATTTTCTAAGCACCTATGCAGGTTGTACTACCCGAATTCTCCTAAGAACCCACACGACTTGCCATATGCTCAACCTCCAGTGCAGCCTTTCTATCACCTGTGTGGTTGTTTGCACCCCTGTGCACAGCACGTGCAACAATTTACTACTTCCTACGGCACGCGTGACTGCTCTGCTCACTTTGCACAGCACATGTGGCCCTACTGCAACACACATGACTTTTTTGAACCCTCCACACAACTCATGTTTCTCTCTCAAGATGAGTATGGCCTCATTGTGCCACTGTTGTTGGCTGATATACATAATTTTGTTGTACAACCTTATTGGGAATGATCCTTTCTATATAAATCACTCTACTACGGATTTCATACCATATACACATAGATGAAATTCCCTTTTCATCCAATCACATGTCTAGACACTCAAATCTGTTCAGAAGTACCTATCCAGTGATACTATCATAAACAGGTTGAGGATGAAGGAGATGATATCACACAAAGAAAAATCCCCCCCCCTGCACTTTCCCCACTTGTTGACATCATACTAGTAAACACATAACTTGCCATGGAGAATCACCCTCTACACCCCTTTACACTCATATGGTAGCCAAAATAGACACTTGAGTGGGAATTTTTATCAAACCCAACCCCCTAACATCCTTAGACCAATGGAAGACCCTTTTGTTTGATTGAGACCATGGTTGCAATCTCAAAATATGCTCTACCATTGATATCAGGAATTGCTACGCAACCAACAAGACACAAAATATATTTGCAAGTCTAGTAGTATTGTGCAACCATGGTCAACTTCCTCGTAAAGGGAAGGTCTTGATGATGCTAAATAGGAATTTTCCTTTGTAGTTGCTGAAGTCGCCAATTCTACATTGATATTGGCAAAAGATCTAGACTAAAGGGAATACCCAAATATCTAACAAACCAGCCAAGGTGGGGTAAATTTCCAAGCTGAGGGATTCTAGTTAGGAAGAGAGTCCAACCCCACCAGGAAAAAAATAGATTTCTAGTCACTAAACACACCACTTGATGCCAGGTGGATTATGTCTAAACAAGCATGAGCATCATCAACTAAACTTATCTAAGCACTATTTGGTATATAAAAGCTAATGTATTAGTGAACAATGTGTTCTCCATAGTCACGCATCTAGGTCCAAACTCCACAAGAGCCAAAATTTCCATAATGAAGGTCCAGTCCACTTGGTCAAAAGCTTTGCCAAATGAATTTCAAATAAAAGGGGTTGTTGGCTAGTTTTTGTACACATTTGAAAGTTTTACATGTTGAAACCATGGTATTGAAATTACTTGTTTATACACAAAACTTGTGTTATCATTAAAAAACCTAAAAACCTTCCATGGCATTGAATAGATCCTTAGAGTCTTTGTTTTAGCCATGATCTTGTGTGCCACACTAAGAAATGAAATTGGATGCCAATCACCAATTGTGTTTGTGGCTGCTTTTTTGGGAATGTTTTTGCCAAATGACAAAAAATGACACTAATCATGGCTCATGGCCTTGTAAAATTCACACATAATGCCATCAAGATTCTATAACTAGAGACTTGTCATTCCTCATGTAGCTAAGTGCTGCAAAATCCTCCTCTTTTAAGAAATCATCGTTCTTCAACCTACTCTAGTCACCACTAAAAAACTTATGAGAATTGACCCTACAATAAGTATTTCTTGTAGCCACTACATGATCCATCACGGTATAAGGAGACAAATATTTTGAAATTTCAATTTGAAAAAACCTATAATGTCAATTGGAGTGTCGATAAAATAACCATTAGCATGGAGAAATCCAAGATCCTGCTCATTGCCACTTTTCTTTTTAAAAAGTCAAAATAGAATTTTGAGCCCTCATCTCCCTTATGAATCAATTGTAGCCTAAAACAAACTCAGGCACCCTTGGCAATATATTCCCCACTGCTTCACCTCCCTCTAAACCATTATATCCTACCATGCATCCTCACCATAGAGGGACACATTATGGAGATCCTGTTCAATAGAAATGTACACCTACTGAAGTCTACCTTGCTGCAACTCCTTTCTATCATTTGTGGGCCATCCTCCTAACCCAACCTCATGGATTTGACAATATAATGTCTTTGGTTATAGCTTATGATCCAAGTAAATTGAAATTAATTTTTTACAGTTTCTCTAATGGAAGTATTTAATGTACCTAGGTATTTTTTGGCCTTGGGGTTCAATCCTTATCTAGTGTTTTCAGCCAATCATGAAAAAAATCATAATAGCAGTGCACATTTATCAACTCAGATAATGGTAAGTACCCTTCTATATAATTCACTAATGATGTAAGAAATATTTAACAGTCATATGTTTCTTCAACAAACCACCACAAGTTAGGGCTAACTTCCTAATGAACACTAGACCTATACAACCAATAATCCACCAATATAATTCTTACTGTAATGTCAATATTCAATAGATCAACATTCCAATTGTAACCCACACTAGCACTATCCAAGTTTGGTTGGTAATATACTAATTAACAACTCATTGTCTAACTGTGTTGCCTCCAAACTTGTTTGTTGTTAAGAAGAGATTATGACAGCCCTTTCTCAGTGGAGTTCCCATGTTCGGTTAGAGTATTCTCTTAACCTGGTCAAATCGTTGGTTGGATATTATGATAGACCCATTTTGATCCAAATTTCATCCGCAGTTGGAGATTTGATCCTGTTGTTGCATCACGTCAACAAACTACAGATTCTGGAGGCCTGCTTGGGATGTTTCATTATCAAAGACCTTGCATGTAATTACTGGGGAGTAGTTCCAAAGCTTCATGTGATCACATAACCCTGAAATAGATATCTATTGCAGCCCTAAATACACTTAGGAGTAAGGCCGCATAGAGGTGATGCCCTAAATGCTTCAGACTGAGCACTAAAAACCACCTAGTAACCTACTAATCTCATGTTTGGTTTAGAGCAGCCTCACTACCTCTTGTTTAGCTTCAGTGCCTCAGATAGGACCCCTCGTAGCCTTACCTTTCCTTAACCAAGGGTTCTGAGCTTGGATGCACCATAGAAAAATCAAAGAGAGAAAATCTTGTTGCCCAGAAAAACTAATGGTGGCCACGCATCCCACAGAAAGACCTCTGTTTTCTTGAACATGACTTATTGACCAAGAACAATCGATGAGAATGCATTTCCCTGCTCACCAAAATGAATCATAGATGCTCCAAAATATTATGTTGCAAGAGTTGTAAAGGAGAGAGGGATATAATTTTTAGCTAGGGTGGGATCACCTCCACCAAAACTAATCAGGAGAAGAAAATAGTCCATTCCAAATCGATGATGAGAAAATGACTCTATCTCTTTATTTATAGATTCCTCATGGGGGTCTCTCTTCCTAATTTAATGTGAGGGTTTACAAGCATAACCCCCAATTCTACCTTTTTGCTCGAGCTACCCTAAATTTACCCAATGTTTCCCAAAAATATTGGATAATGGGTTTCCCCCTTTATCATTTACTATAGCATATGGGGTTGGATAGAAAACTTCGTCCTCCCTTGGGCACTTAGTCAATAGGGAAAATTTTAAAGTAGGGTAGGAAAAGGGTCTAGCCTCTATTTTCTTGACACCTATGTACTTAGAGAAGTGGGAAGGCTTGGCCTAATCGATATGTGTGCACATAGAACTGACATTGTTGTAAAATTAATCATCAGTCATGTGTTGCAATGCAAAATTAATCATTAGTAGATACTTGCATCACACCATGCTCTAAATGTTGCATAAATAAGTGGCAAGCATGGACCTTACTGTCTTTTCCATATATTAAAGTGTGTTTGAAGCCTTTAAGATATTTGTTCATGCATTCTCAAGCAGATATGGGGAAACTGTTAGTTAGTATCTTCATATTTGCAGTGACAACATATGGATTATCAACAAGTAAGGAACTTGTTTGTCTAACTAATTTGGTCTTTCTCAGCATATTAAGGACAAATTTGGAAAGTTCCTTTCTTTATGGGGAAACCATTGTGAAAGAGAGCCTTTTCATATGTATGACTATTTGTGGGACAAGAACACAGGCAAGTGGCTATCATGGCAAGCTCTTGTCATTTTGAAAGACTTCAAGAAATTGATTGGTTCTTCTGCAATATATTGATGATTCCCAAAGAATGTTTGTTCAAGCTAAGTAAATAATCTGAATATTCTTTACTCCACTTGAAAGGATTGGAAATGGTCTCATGAGATACCATTTATGGGCACTATTGAACCAAGGAATTTTATGACAAGAACCGACAACTCATTCAGTGGAAAGTCATCTCAACAGGGAGTGGAATGTTTGAGACCATGAGTCAAGGTGGGCCAAGAAGTGTCATGATATTGGAAATCCCATTCGTATTTTAAAATTGAAGTACTTAGATTGTTGGTTCTTCACAATGTTTTGGTGATAAGGGATTAATTGCATTTCATTTGCCTAACGAGTGGTTATTGTATGGCCTGTTGCAACTTTGAATCTATCTTTCAAGGCCATTAATATTAATCATTGTTTTAATCTTTAATTTTTTTGTTTCTTGTGTTCATTGGAATAATGCTCTATTTGGGGGAAAATGGATGGTTCAAGAAGCATGTACAACTGTGGGATGTTATCTGTCTAACAATCCCTTCCTACTTATAGAAGTGATATAGTTGGGAAACATTTCATGAGATGAACACTCTGTTCAATTTGGAAGAAATCTCTATATTTACTATTTAGATCAAGTTTTACTACGTAATTTTTGTCTAACATTGTCATTTTTAGGTAAGATGTGGGCAGTCTTTAAGTTGGGGTCAAGGAGTGTTAATTTTTATTTCTTTTGTAGGCAAGTAGCTCTTATTTGACTAATTTTTGGATCCTAGTTGTAACAACTATAATTATTAATGCAATATCTATGCCATTTTCCCCTAAAATATTGTTTTAGGGTGTGTATTACTTGCAGGTCTAATCCGTAGGTGTGAGAAGAGGTTAAGGGTTCGACTGTATTTTTTTTATGGTAATTATCTCTCTGTTATGGGCCACAATAAACAGTATCTTGTGAAGGAAGTCTAGAGGGTCGAGAGACCTACGCTAGGGTATCCTTACTTAGCCACAGCCAGTAAGAAGCCAACACAATTGGATCAAAGGTTTCAGACCCTTGGACAGAAGTTGTGATCCCTGACAGAGAATTGTGATCCCTTGTTGTAGCGTATCTCTCCATGATCTTATGTTGAACATATTTGTTGCAGGACACAGACAGAGGACCATTACTACAGCTAGTTGTTAATTTTTTTGAGAGAATGAAGGCATGGTTAAGTCCTTCTTTTTAGGCCTCATATTCCTAGGCTTGAACGCAGGCTGTAATGGAGAAAGATGGAAAATTCAAGTAGCCCTAACCAGTATTCAGAATTGCAGTCTAAGGTCGGATCTTCTATTTGGAAATTCAGTGTTGACTTTAAAATCATTGTACTCTCTCTCTCTCTGTAGAACATTTTTTTATGAATAATAAGAATAATTGATCAAGGGCTTTCCCTCACTTGGGGTTTTTCCCTGGCTTGCACCATATTTGTGTGTTATCTTGTCTTGGCTTGTCTTTTGCTTCGATCATCTGTTTTCTTTCTTTAGTTACTATTTATATGATAATGAGCTATGTGATTGCTAATGGAATCTAAATGGCTTATGGGATAGTAAAGAACATGCTCCAAAATTAACATGGTTTCAGAGCCAGATAAGGTCAATCCCAAGCAAGAGAAGGAATGCAACCACAAGGAATGTAATCAAGTTTCCATAAAGCAAGGGACTGTTAGAATTCCAGTTTGGGAATATGTCAAAGTTGGTCTCAATAGCTTATAGGGGCTTCAAATCAAATTTTCAAACCATTATTGCAGAGTCCTCCTTAAACATTTAATGGAAATAGCCAACAAGGAGGAGAGCAGAGTCAATATTGTTTTGGGTAGTGTCTCTCATGCTAGATTAGACCATAGGTTAAGAGGTAAGTATTTATGGTTTTTTGTATTTTTTGTGAAGGGTTTGTCTCTATTTATAAGGCTGCTGGAAGGTGTTGCTATAGTAGTATGAGGAGAAGGATTTGAGAGGGCCGAGAGGCCTAGAAGGGACCTCCCGCCCTAGCCACAATGATCTCAAGAGACAGTGCACGTAAACAGGGGTGGTTTGTTGTCCTAGAAGGATATTCTCATTGTGCTCTAGGCCACAGAGAAGAGATCGCTTATGCAACAACTCGGAAAATTTTGTTTTGAGGCCTAGATTAGACTGCAGTCATCCTAAGGTACAGTTTAGTTAATATCAAGTATATCTTGGTATATATGAAGACCTTGACGTAGCAAACACGTGAATTATAGGAGGCTTGAGGAGGAGCCTTAAGGCCCTCCCATCCATGCTTTGAAAGTCTTGTATAAGAGCACAATGGGAAGCACCGTTTGTCATGAAAGCACAGTGATTTGAAGCAGGGTTCAACAAGCTTACTTTGCAAGGAAGTCTCTCAGATCTTCACTCTTGATACTAAACCTATGAAATAATTGGACGTTCATTATATAACTACGGTCTTGGTATGATTTTCCTATAATGTCATATGGCATATGCTTCAATATGATTCTTTGCATTATGACATTTTGTCTTGCTTCAGTCATATATATGTTTATCATATTACTCTACATTGGTATGGCTTCCCATATTGGTAATAATGGGTATCAACCCATTCCTATATACTCTCAACTTTGTGTATGGATGTCACTGTGCAACAATTCCAATATGGTATTGCTATTACAGCAGTATAATCTTGACCTCGATTTCATCAGTTGTATATGAATGATGATATAGTACATGAATATATGGAAATGCATGCATATGTTCAGATATTTATTCTCTTCTCTATTCGTATGGTATATTCCCACTGTCTATATTCGTTGAGTTTTGCATTGTATACAGAACAATAATATTACCCAATATATGAAGTTAGGAATCCTATTCGAGAATGATGTTGCAGTGGAGTGGTTGCAATATCCTCCATATAAAATATCAATGCTCTCAATCACTTTGGGTCGTATTGATTGTGTTCACAGTCATGTTCCTTCAATAGTGTCATCATTCATATATATAGTCACACATGATCTTCTTAGCATCAAGCTTATCGATCCTTGTTCATTTTCGAGAAGAATCAATTTTTCACTTTAAAGACCTATAGTAGCATCATTAAAGGAAGCAATTTTGTAGCTATCTGAAGACCAAAACTCCCTTGTGATAGAAATCACTACAAGAATTCAAGTTGAACATTGGACATTCCATTAGCATAATTCAAGGATGCATCAAGTATTCAGTCTTTAATGACAAGCATCAAAACCTGGAGGGAAGAAGACAGTTCTTCTTCACCATTTTAAAGTGCATTAAATATTTGCCACATTCTTCTGCAATAATAATGAGCCTTCGAATAAATTCAGTATATCAAATGCAGCATTTGTGGCTGAGAAGAAACTTGGCATAATTTGAAATTTCCTTGGTCTATCTAGATGTTAAGATTAGGCTAGAAGCCAGTATCCATGGCATAATCAAACTTGGAAATCATTCCAAGACTAAATTCAGAGTAATTCCCTTGGTATCTCTAATTTCATTCATTCTTAAAATTTCAGTAATAAGGTTTTATTGATATACTGCTATTGAGATTTATCATTTCAATAGGCAGAGCATGTGAGAGAGTTCACCTATGTATTGTTGAGGTTTGGTATTCTAACGTGTCATCTTAAAAATAAGGAGTAAATTGATAAAAGGTTGAAGTAAGAATTAAGAGGGAGCTATATTGATGACTTTGGCACATGGACCAAAGGAATAGTGACTAGAAAAGTAGCAGGTTGCAGATAGCTCTATGACTATAATTTTGGCAAGGTCACTTTCCTTATATTTAGAGGGAGTTATGTACAAGCCATGATGATTGGATTGTAAGGATGCAACTACTTCTGATTGATGACACTCTCGTCTCTCAACGTAAGAGGGAGTTCACTTTCGAAGTCAAGATTTAAGACCTAGCCTTGATGCACTATTCCCTAAACTTAAGGATTGATGGTAAAATGGTCTGCATATGTATATCTTGTGGGATACCTGATCACCACCTAATCAGACATATGTCTCACTATGAAAGTTCTCAAGTCAATTTATGGGTGAGCCCCATGTATTGGACAACTTCTTATTGAGATATCTCAATGATTCTACATCCTAATGTACACTACTGAAATCTAAGGTTTCATGAATATTTTGATGATAACTCGGTTGACAATATGATGGATGGAAAGAGCACACCTAAGTGTTATATACTCCAGCACTACTGCAGTCAGATGTATAAATTTAAGAAACCTCTTCAGTTGTCATTGTTTTATATTACATAATAGGATTCAGAGAATCCCATGTTTCACATAATACGACTTTATATGGTACAAAAAAGGGCATTCCTATTTTATGTCATGTTTGAGTGATCTCACGTTGAACAGGATGCCTGATGGACACTTTTATTTCTAGAAAGACAAGCTTAGGCTTGTGATCTCCCTCGGTAAGAGGGAGTAAGATCAATTAAATATTTTCTTAATCAAGATATGCAAGAAGCAGAGGATTTCTATATGATGCCAAGATCTCTGTTGGATTTTTTCTACCACTTTTATTTATTTTTAAGGATCCAGACAAGGAGAAAGAACCCTTGAATTTCAAAGGACTAATGAAAAAACAAACAAATACTAACAATGACAGTTATTTCATGAACAGTTGATTGACACTTAAACTAACTAGTGACACAGCTTCATAACTTGATTCTTTCCCAATGACAAGTATTTGTGTGATGTATGAATTCAAATTGAAATCAATCACAGACATGCTGGGAATTAGAAATAAAACCTACGAAAAACACACAAAAACTAAATTGTAAATATAAACCAAAAATCTAGATGTGTGAATTTTTATACTAAGGTTTGTTTGGCCGCCTCCTGTCTAGCTGCAATGATCAAATAAAATGTACATTGTGGAATCAGGGAAGATCATGTTGATTATGGTAGCCAAATAAAACTTTATCAAACAATTAACTTTTCAAAGAAATTTTGTGGGGGCAGTATGCAACAACCCTTTTAATGTATGTACACAATACACATGGAATTTGTTAACAAGAAGTCATAATGTTGGAGTCTCTGGTATAATAGACAATACATGGAACCTTCAAAATGCCAAAATCTAAATAGAAGTTGAAGATTGAAACAATGGAATCAATTGGAGAGAAGGATTGATTTCACATAGTTCCTTCATGCAAATAAATGGAAAAACAATTGCAAGCCTATGGTATCAATAACAACATAACACCAAAATAAGTTATATTGGAGATGAAACAAACCAATGCAAAATAGTGATAAGTTAAAAAGGGGAAAATGAGTTTTCTTTGGTTTGAAGACAAGGTCATTTTGTACATTCTCACGGACTTAACAATATAAGTCAAAACAGTGAAGGATACAGGTATTTTCACAAACATTCCCTATTATCACTTGGACTCTTCAATACCAATTTACCATCCATCCATCTATCTACATATGCTTGAGTGTGTATGCATAAAGACACGGAAAGGGCCTTAAAAAAAGGATTTGTACTTAACATCCTCGGATTCTCTTGTGATAGCAGTGACACCCTATATTTCCAATAGAGTTGAAGGGTAAGTCACATGGAAAATTCAAACCCAAATATAGGCACTTTTAGCATATTGCTTGTTTAAAGTTATATAGTTGAAACAGCTGAAAATGAAACCCGCCATTTTTAAAAAAACTAAAAGGGAGTTGTGGTGAATTTGAAGGAGATGAATAAATTTAAGTCCGGCTTGATCAACCTCTTATGGGTTTTTGCAAGGCTGTTTGTTGCTTGCGGTGATATTGTTTTTGGGATTTCCGAGGACCGATGGTTAGCCCTATGAAGAAATCCTCACACAATTATGATTGAAATATGTGGTGCAAAATTCAAATCATAATAATCCTTATAGAAGTAAAACCATGACAATAATGAGGTTAAATTTAAGAGTGTATAGTTTCGAACTTGAAATTAGCGAGAAGAGGACATTTCAAATAAATTTTTTTAAAGTAGTAGGTTGAGGGTAAATTGAATAGAAGGTTTTTTTTTTTTTTTAAATGCGGGTGGGGGGGATTTTATGGTTTCTAGGTTTTCGCACTCTGTGGATTATGACGATCAATGGCAGTGGTCACTATAGCTCTGATGGTTTATAGGAACTGCCTCACCACTTGTATGCACATGCAGAGTCTTCATTAAACGCTCCTCGAAACCGTAATCGGTCTCCCTTCGAACTCCTGTTTAACAATCCTGGTTTTTGGTTTATGCATTTTTTAGTTATCTGTTGCATTGTTGTTCTGTTTTTTCATCCTCCCAACGCGGAAGCTTGTTAATTTTGGACAACTAGGTCCAAACTCCATGATGTGATGCTCAAATGACGATGCCAATATTTTCATTGGGTTCCTCTTTCAGAGAGGTGCAAGATCAATCTAAAGATCATCTTGATCAAATGGGAAGAACATGTATTTTGAATTTATACCACATGTGCAAAGGTCAGCCTATTTTATCCCACATGCATAAGAGATGTTTCACACACCCCCAAATATGCCTATATATTGGAGAGACTTGGATTTCATTATACACACAATGTGTGAAGACATTTTCTTCTCTCTTGATGGTGATGGAGCTCTGTTCTTGGTGTTGTCTTTGTGGAGTACTCTTTTCTAGGTTGTCTTGGGGTGACATATGTGGGTGGCTGACCTTATGAATTCTTTTCTGGTTGAAGCATCATGTTGATCGTCGTAATGCCATCATTATTTATCTTTTTTTTTATTGGCTTGTCTTCCATCAATATATCGGTATGTTCTATCTACATCTTACTTTTATTGAGCCCTAGAATTTGAAAGTTTATTTGCATATAATCATAGAAAATCTTTATAATTTAACGGGGAACCGGAGCTAAGGTGAAGACAAAGCCCAATTTGTGTTGAAAGAAATCACCGATCTATTGGGAAAGATCCATTTGTGTAACACTTACCTCACAAGAGCTCGGTGGAGAGAGGTATTTTATATTCTAGGCTACAGCAAGGAAGTCTGGACCAGCGTGGGTGAGAGGGCCTGTTTTGATGTCAATTCAGGAGCACTGAAATTTCCATAAGACAGTCGTAATAACTTGTTGAGGTTCGTAGGAGGTGGGGTCTATTTGAAGGCTCGTTTGAGGTGAGATAGCCCTCAAAATAGGCTACCGTAGACTGATTGAAGGGCTGAAAGGGAGCTAATGTCATAATAGGAAGGACAATCCATGTTTTGAGGGCTTGAAAACCATGCAGGAGGGCCGAGTTGTGTAAGGGAGATCTGGCATGTTTTTTCATACTTTTGTGTTTGGGTAATTCTACGTAGGAGGGCTACATTCTATACAGATTTATTTAGGACAGCCACAACCCTAATTGAGGTCTATCAAGAATAAAAGAGGGCTAGAAATAGCCCAAATATTCAGTGTATATGAGCAGCCCTACAGGTGATGAAACCCATAGATATTATAAGGATTTATGAGCAAGATTTTCAGGCTATAATGGAATGGTAACTAGCCATAACCAAGTTGAAATCAACATCAGAGGAGCAGACCAAACATCGAGCAAATAAGGTATGTTTGAATAAGGTTTCTGTGCTATTTATATGTGAGGAATATTTGTAACAGGTTGCAGAAAGGAGGCTGCTATAGCAGCAATATAGGATGCCAGTTTGGAATACGTAAGGACTTGGAGAAGCCCTTCTCTCTAGGTCGAGTATCCATTTTGGGTAAGCCGTAAATCCTAAAAATACGTTCAAGTTAGGCAACAATTGATTAAAGCTATAATGAAGGAATGAAGGGCCTGGAATAAAGCTTATGCACAGGTTTTGAGGTATATTAGTGACTGAAATTCAGGGCTGTCATGATCTAACAGAAAGCCCTAACCAGGGCAAATATTCTTCAAAAATCAGTGCACAAGTTGAGGTTTAATCAAGGGCTGAAATATGTAGTCCTTCAAAGGTATGCATTTTTATTTTCATTTCGATTAATTATGAGTATAGAAAGGCTAAGTTGAACATTCTGGTATGGGAGTTTATGTACAGTTTGGAGAGATATTGAAGAGCCCTTGTCTGAAAGACATATCTTTGAGGACCGAATTACTGTAAAGGGAGGCCGAGGTAGCTCCCTAAAGGGCCGAGTCAATTAAAGGTTGCTTCAGCCTGCGTAGAAGTGTCGTGGATGCAATGAATGGTAGCATATGATGTTGTTGGTGAGACGCTGCACTTGGAAGGCTACTTCAGCCGCTTATGTTCTATGTTTGGTGGAGATTGAAAACTAAGCCACAATATCTACAAGAAAGTGTGGTAACATGGAAAAATATAGTGCGGTCTCCTAAAGTAGAATGTGGACAATACAGTGCAGATTATATGTAACAAAAAATGCGAACAATATATAACATATAGTGCAGAATATGCATAACAAGTGCAAATTCTTCTAGGATATAAATGAATGTCACGTATAACCTAGATATATATAAGGTAAAGAAAGGTATGATCAATTATGGTCAAATTCATATTACGCTAAGTGAAGACTATGGACAATGTAGATATTATAAGCATAGTTGCAAGTGAATAAGACGTGGATTTTATTCTGAGTATAATTGCAGATTCCAGAAGAGAATACTATGCAAATTTAAGGATCAATAACAACATCATTGTTCAGTGAATAATATCCTGGAACACATTGTATAAACAATGATTTGTTGAAGAAGCTTCGTGGACAGAACTGGTTTTAAATGCGTGGATAAAAGGGTGAATTCAAAACCTATGATCAGTGATGTTGGAGAAGCAAATCATTATGTGAAGGCAGACTTGTTGGGTTGATATTTGAGCCTTAAGTACAGTGCTTTGGAAATCTACTATAAGAAGGCATATGTATTGAAGTTAAAGTATACAAGGATTTTTGTGAGCAACTGAGTGTGCAAGAACACTAATATTTGAATGAATTCTTGGCCACAACCCTATACTTTTCAAAGCAGAGACCGAGTGCCATCTTGTTGAGGAGAAGATGCAGTCTTCTAGGTAGTTGTTGGAGTGTTTAGGGTTGTAACAAAACCTGTGGGTGCCCTAACCTGAACACTGACATATGGAAGAATATGTATGACCATGAAGTTTAAAATATTCAGTACTGTATGGACGTATGACAATGATGAAGAATATAGTGATGGGTATGATAAAATTATGGCAACATCGTAATCAGCGATATGATAGTGATGACAGTTCATAGTGTATTTCTGTAGTTGCAAATTTGAGGAGCTAAGAAAGTAATCTGTGATTCTATGTCACATATACAGACACCTATGTTTATGAAATTCATAGTAGTAGTAAGCTTGTGACAGTATCAGTCACACATTGGAGTGTAATGATAAACTTGGAAGTGTGAACTGTGAAGTTTTTGTAGCCTTCAGTCACGTTGTTGGAGTCTTGAATCATGGTCAGCAAAGCCTATGAAGTTTTGAAAAAACATTGTATATGATACGTGCCAAGATGCATGATAGCTATATGACAGTATATGGCTATGATCCTTGGATGGATTTGACTGTGGGAGAATAAGATTCAGGCCCCTGAGTACAAAACTCCTTTTCAAGTTGGTGTCTAGGATGCCTCATTTAAAATAGATGTCTTCTCTCACAAGAGAAGCTAGCATTAAGAGGGATACTATAACCATATATGCTCCTGGGCTAATATCATTGTTGAAAGAAAGAAGACCCTCATGGCTCAAAGACATATGGCTTCAAGGGGGAAATTCAAGAAGAAGAAAAAATAAGAAGCCATATAAATACCAGAGGTATCTAGCTGCCATGAGTACAATATGAGCCTGGATCATTTGAAGAAGTTGTAAAGCATCAAGTCTGGAAGGATGTGAGGGTGATGTCTCGGATATGGTCCCTATACCACAGGACAAAGCTGTTGTCACCTCGATATAAGATCAAGCATGGATCTGATGGGAAAATGTGTTGCTTGAGACTTCTCTAGGAAGGAAATGAATATTATTACACCGATAATCTATTATTACCCTTGCTGCTACACAATGACATAATCTTCATCAGATGGATGTGAAGACCTCCTTTTGGCATGGTGCGATAAAGGAAGAGGTGTAGGAAGAGCAACCTCTAGGATTTGAAGTCCAGGATCGAGACACCCATGTTTATAGGTTGGCTACCCCTAGGGCTTGGTACAAGAGGATAGATAGCTACCTGATGAAGCTAGGCTTCACTCGTAGTAATGCTGATCCGAACCCTTACTTCAAGGTTGATAGAGAGAAGCCTCTCATTCTGGTGTTGTATGTATACAACCTCTTCCTAACATGTGCTGACCTCTCATTCGTCAGTGCAATAGGGAGATCATTGCTGAATTCGAAATGAAGGGCATAGGACTAATGCACTACTTCCTAGGCCTGGAGGTCTAGCAAAGATCTGGCGAGATTTTCCTTTCTCAAGGAAAATACTTTGTGAAGATTTTGGAAAGATTTGATATGGTGGATTGTAAGTCCATGTCGACACCGATAAAGCTTAACTTTAAGAAGTTGAGTGGCAATGTTGTTTGGCCTGTGCTAGCAAATCCTACTGAGTATCATTAACTCATAGGGGCCCTGATGTTCTTAGGGAACATCCGTACAGATGTATGTTGTGCAGTGAACAGTTTGAATCAACACATGGTTGATCGTCATAACATTCACTGGGTTGGTGCCATGAAACTCTTAAGATATCTCTGAGGCACGATAGAGCATGGGCAGAGATACACTGCCGGGAGTATGACACTCCATGGATATACCAATGATGATTGGGTTGGCAGTGTGGTGGATCACAAGAGCACATCTAGATGCTACTTCATACTTGGGTCTACTTCGTGCAGGAAGAATAAGTCGGTAGCTTTGAGCACCACTAAGGATGAATAAATTACAACATGTATGGCATGTTGTGAAGCCACTTGGGTGTGAAAGCTCTTCAGTGAGTTGTTCGAGCATGTGCTAGATTCCACCATTATCCTTTTTGATAACCAAATGGGGATTCATTTGTCATAGAGTTCCACGATTGATCCAATCATGTTGATGGCTGGTACCACTTTATCCGAGATATCGTACAATGAAGCACCGTAAGGCTCGATCATATAGGAACTAATGAGCAGGTTACAGATATTCTCACAATGCCCTTGGGGAAGGTCATGCTCCTAACCTTCCATGAGAATCTTGGAATTGTGGAACGACCCTATTTGGAGGGTCCTACTGGACGATGAGCTCTGGGACCTCTAGGGGGGTTTTTGGGGATAGCTTCTTGGTGCTATAAGCAACCACTAGGCTAGGCTTGCCGAACCTAGTTGGTGTGCTTCTACCCCACTGTGATGATATTGAGTTGGTTTACCTGTCTTTGATCTGTGCCTCGTATGCATCCTACCCATGGAGTTTTAAACTCATGCGAAGTACCTCTCATTTGGCCAATGAGGTGCGAAATGTGAATAGAGACTATAGCAAGACCGATGGATTCATCAAAGATTGACGTACTCTCTATTTCTAGGATGGCACATGTCCAACCACTTGATCTGGGATCAATTTTAGAGAGGTTTCAGACCTCCAACTGACTTCGCGTCAGTGAAACTAACTTCGGGTTAGTATATGACTCTCTTGAGTCCAAGTGAGCTTTCAGACCTCAATCTGACTTCAGGTTAGTGAAACCAAATTCAGGTTGGCGTGTGACTCCCTTGAGTCCTGTAGAGGTTTCAGAATTTTAAGCTAACTTTTAGTTAGCTATGAGTGATTTCTTTGTGACTCGCCTTTTGTTTTGAAATAAAGAAGCCAACGAAGCAAGTTACGGCAAGATGGTGCACGATGTTTGGATGGCACTAGTGGATGGAGTTCTCCCTAGTTGAGAGGGAGTGCTAATTTCGGAAAACTAGGTCCAAAATCCATGATTTGATGCTCAAATGATGATGCCAATATTTTCATTGGGTTCCTCTTTCAGAGAGGTACAAGATTGATCTAAAGATCATCTTTATTGGATGAGCAGAACATGTATTTTGAATTTATACCACGTGTGCAAGGTCGACCTGTTTTATCCCACATGCATAAGAGATGTGTGGCACAACCCCAAATATGCCTATATATTAGAGAGACTTGGAGTTCATTATCAACACAATGTGAGAAGGCATTTTCTTCTCTCTTGATGGTGATGGAGCTGCGTTCTTGGTGCTGTGTCTTTGTGGACTACTCTTGTCTGGGTTGCCTTAGGGTTGTGTCACATATTTGGCTGGTTAACCTTATGAAGTCTTTGTTGATTGAAACATCGTGTTGATCATCGTAACACCACCATTCTTTATCTCTGTTTTTTTATTGGCTTGTCTTCCATCGATCTATCGGTATGTTCTATCTGCATCTTACTTTTATTGATCCCTAGAAGTTGAAAGTGTATTTTCATCTAAGCATAGAACATCTTTAGAATTTAACAAAGCCAATCCAGCATTTGAGACTCTCCCTCACAATGCAGAGTTTGTAACAGTTTTGTGATTCATCTCTCTATGGTCTCATTATGGTTAGCCCCAAATACCATGTCGACTTATAACTAGAACTGGAGGACATTCTGTCGGTCTGGGGATTGGAACTAACCCAATAGATCCTAGAGAAGGTCAAAATTCCAATGAGGAATCCACTTGGAAAGTGAGGTGTTGTTGAGCTGGACTGGGAAGTCAGTGGCAGTTTAGGTTTTTTGGAACAATCAAGAAGACTCTCATCAAAGATAGTATCTTGGCAGCAGGCAACAGAGTCTTCAGTCAGTCTGGAGAATGTAGTTTTACAAAGAGCTGAAGGTTGTGTTTCCCCAACGCATTTTTTGGTAATATATTTATGTCTCTCTTATTCCTAAACCGGTGGTATCAAAGACGTGGTAAAGGGCAGTAGTTTGCTAAGGCATGAAGGCTTAAAAATTGTTTAATTGAGGAGGTAAAGGCAGTGTCTCTGGGAGTGGGTCAGCATTTGGATAAGACTCGGGGATGAAAAATCCCGCTAGTTGTTTTCCCTGGTCTGGTGTCTGAGAAGGCTTTGTTTTTAGAGTGTTCTGGTGATAATGAAGGGTTTTTTGGGGAGAATATTTTTAAATGATTCCCAGTTTTGGAGGATTCATATACAAATTTTCGACCTGTAGAAGAAAGTAGGTAGGAAGGTAATATCTTCTCTCAGAAAATCCAAGGAATAGATAATGACATCTCTTTGGGGCTGAATGAGAACCACGTGCTTCTTGACCCCAAGACTCAGTCTCAAGGAGTCGAGGCACCTCCTCAGAGTGGCGGGTCGCTAGTTTCTTTGCTAGAACAACCCCGTGAGGAAGAACTAAAGAATGATGAAGCTCTCAACACTTCTTTTGGTATTGGGCAGACCTTCGGCTCCAAGAGAAAGAAGGGGAAAGTAATCAAGAAGGAGGTTAGGCCAAAATTGGTATTGGGAGTGGAAATTCCATTGGACGAGCCCTTTGCAACCTCAGAACTTATCCCGGTGGAGTGTGCAAAAGGTCGTCAATATTCCTCAAATTATATCGCAGAGTGGATACATAAGTCTTGGATTAGAGGTCTGACCACTCAAACAGAGGTTATCATCTTGACCAAAGGCTAGTTTATGGTCAGGTTCACAAATGAAGAAGTAGTGGAATGGTTTCTAGAAAGGAACTAGGACTTTGGAAATTCCCCAATATTCTTCAAAAAATGGATGCCATTATTCAATGCACACAGAGAAAGGCTCGAAGAAATTCCAGTTTAGGTGCATGTGTTAGCCCTCATGCCCCATCTCTAGTCGATCGGAGTGCTTAGAGCCATTGGAAATATGTTGGGCACATTTCTTGAAGCAGATATGTCATTCCTGGTGACAAAAGAGAGGAAGGTTGCTCAAATATTGCTTTGGTTGGACCCAAGAGAAGGGCTAGCAAATATGATGCAGATTCAAGTGCATGGCCACCCTTTCTCTCAGATTCTGGATTGTGAGCAGTTAGCATTCTTTTTCCATCATTTTCATAAGTATGGTCATCTAGCAAGGGATTTTCCTTTAGGCTTTCGTAGACGCAAGAGACATCGGGAAGAGCCCGAACTTGAGGGCAGTATTGGGGAAGAGGTGAAGGTCGAGGTACAATAGGAGGAGTTGGTTACTCAGCATGATGGCTTCATTGATCCCCATGTAAATTTAGCTACCACCATATGAGGGACAGGCGGAAGTAGTAGACATAGCTTGGGAAATTTAGGGTGAAGTGGAACTCACGTGACAGGTGCCTCTTCCCACGGGTACTAATACTCCCCCTACTACTCCTATATTTCTATTTCCTCAGTCTGTTTGTCTCGAGCTTAGTCCCTCCAGCCATAAACCTTTTGAGTCTTGTTCCCTTGTTTCTGATCTTATATCTCTTGAAAGTATCATCTCTGCCGTTCCTAAGTTATCTTTATCCAACATTCCCCTATTACCTGAAGAGCATCCCTCAGGCCCTGTGTGCCCTACTAAAATTCCTCATTATAACCTCAGGCTGAGAGACAAAAAATATGGTATTTTTATCCCTATTGGAGGTCTTGGGATCCACTTGGAACCCTCTGTTCCTAATAAAAAAATAGGCAGAAAATCGAACATCTCCAAAGAAAAGTTGAAAGAAAAACTCGATATTGATGATGGCAAGAAATTATCCCTTAAAGGGGCGCTTAGAGCAGCAATGTCCCCTGTCGTGGTTTCTCGATGATAGTGATGTTCTACAACTATAGAGGGTTGGCCAGTGCCCACAAAAAACTGGCTCTAAAAATTATATTGTGATATTATCTTGCTTCAGGAAACATGGGTGAAGAGGACATGGTGATGAAGTTTTTAACCCAAATTCTTCCTAGGTGGTCTTTTTTGGCCCTCGATGAATCTGGGAAATCGGGAGGATTGGATTTGGGATTCAAAGATCGAAACATCAAACTTCTAAATTCCTGGGGGTCTGATCTGGGTCTCGGGGACGAGGTCTTTTCTTCTGATCTCGGGTTATAATTCTCCATTATAAATATTTATGACCCCTGCCAAGATAGAGTAAGCTTTTAGAATTCTTTCTTCTCAAAGTCTCTCATAAACAACTTTATGATAATATTGGGAGGGAATTTTAATGTCTCTTTGGATTTGTCTGAGCCTTGGGGGCCTCACGCCCAAGCAAATCCCCTGGTGGAATTTTTTCTAAATAAATTCAGGAGGGGTAACTTCATTAATATAGATCCAATCAAGTGTAGTTGGATTTACCACTATATGTATCAATACATAAGGTATTGTATTTGAGTTCAGAGTATTTTTTTACTTGTCTGTGGACCTATATCAGTTATCCGGGCCTATTTTCTTTCTCCACTCTCTTCCTCACCTACAAATGGAATCCTTAGATTTAAATTCATATATGTACATTTCAGCCTATTGTGAAGGACTACAAGGATTTTGTGGGAAGCAGGATGGCCTACCAAATATTGAAAGTAGATCACTATTGAGAGGGATCCTCTAACATCGTATCTTAGAAAGGGAGGATCATGATAGTATTAGAGGATAATGGGGTGGGAGATTTTATCAAAAACAAAATTCCACCACCGCAAGATCCCCAACAGTTGGCCCAACATAATAAGAATGAAATTGAAGCCAATTTGATACAAATTTGATAAAATTGAATTTTGACAAATATTTCTTTTTAATTTTATCAGGGAAAAAGTTTTGGATTCACCTAAAAATCTGCACTTGTTATGTGTATTGCAGATGTGGATTTAAAAATTAGGATATGATGAGTCTGGCCCCTCAATTATTCACGGGAAGTGCTTCTAGAATTTTGGACATTTGGTAATTCTATCTAGGAGGAGAGATGGATGCATATGCCTTGGTAGTTTTAGGTTTGATGGAGGAATAACATTGTAAGGAGATGATTTTTGTATTTATTTATGCACTAACTTTCTTGAGTCGGTTTTTGGGTTTGGGTTTTTCATTGTGTTGGATTCATGAAATAATTTGAGCCTGTGCTAAAGGATTGCATTGGAATCCTTACATTGGCCAAATTCAAGTTGTGCTAGTATTTTTCGCCTTATTGTGCTTGATTCATTATATTTTCTTACATATATTCAGACAGATTGGGAAATATTTAGCATGCGTGAAATGTCTCTACACAATTATGATCATTGTAAGAGGATGAGTTGTTACCATGTTGTTGAAAACTTGTTGCGTGTTTTTTTTTTAATTTCTTTGCACGATTGTAGATTTGAAAATAGTATTTACTTCTCACATCCTAATATTCCTAAAACTAACTTCTCAAACTCTGTTTAATCAAATAAATGCATCCCAACTAAATGGGTGCATAGTCATTATCATGAATTCGTTTATTATGACTTTGAAAGATCAACACAAAAAAATTAATGAACAGATGGGTCATTTTAGATATATATTAAGAGAAGAAGTAATGTATTCAATAGCCATAAGATAAAATCAAAATAAACAAGATCTTGTGAATCATTGAAAGGATAGACACACCTATACTAAATCTAACAAATTTCCTTGTAATAGAGATCAACGATAAGTACCTTGTTCTAGTATATTTTCTATTCATTTGGTAGCCCGTGACCATTAATCTAAACAACATCAGGATTACCAATAGATCTACCCACATCAAGCGTTCTTCCAAGGATTTGCCCAAAGATAGAATATAGCTAGATATTGATATGTTGCAAGAGAGAAATATGGTGGACAGGCTGAAGTTGAACATAGCCAATCTCTTTAATTTCAAGATATGTACATGTTTCAGGGATGGATTAATAACTTACTGAAACATTGTTTTGTACCAGCCACCTATAAGAAGAGTTATATCACCATCAAGCAGAGGGAATAGAACAAGGATCAGGGCCCTGCTGGCTACATTTAGTCCTTCAAAGCTCCCTGCAACTTTCTTCAGATAAAATAATGGAAATTCATGATATCTACCTATATGATCCTTCACTTGGACTTGTAAATAAAGTTATTTCCTGGTGGTATGCATCAGTTTGTGCTATGTACTCCATATTGCCACGAATTTATCCATTATCTGGTGGTCTGTGATCTTCCATAATAGTTGGGGCCTCACTAGGAATGTGCATGCACTGTTTGATGTGTTCTAGGTTTTGTATAATTTTAACAAATGACTATTTCAATGATAGACCATAAGAGAATTCCATCCCAACGAAACTTGCACCAATTAAAATTTTTAGTAATGATCATCTTATACACAAAAGCAATCAGTAACAGCAAAAATCACCCACAATTTACATTTAATTTCATTGTTCATACTAGGATTGGAGTTTCCCTGTGGGAGTAGAACCATATCAAGAGTAGATGAGTAAATACCAGTTGCATTTAACACCTCTAGACTCTGAATCAACCATTCAATGGATCAGAAAGTGTGGAAAAATGGGCTCGATTGTTTTTCAATGAGGTCTAAGTTCTTCTTCAAGAACTGATCCTCAACCCTGAAATCCCTAATGGTCATTGTTCTTACTATGACTCGCCAAAATGATTTGCAATGGGTCATTTCGTTGTACCATTTAGTTTCATCAGTTATAGCAGAAGAAAAATAGTCTTCTCAAATACCACTACCTTGTCTCTTGAATTATGCATTGTCGGCATGTCATTTCCCTCATTCTTCCCGCCACTCTGTGCATCATCGACATGCCATTGCCCTCATTCTTCCCACCATGCCACATTGTGCATCGTCAACATCCCATTACCCTCGTTCTTCCCCCCACACTCCATAGATCCCTTCCTCAATTTTTTTGATGTGATTGTTGCTTCCTGCTAAGATATGCATCATCTGCATGCCATTTTCCTCATTATTTAGGCCACACACCATAGAGGCCTTCCTCCTCAAATTATTTTTTAATGTGATTGCTACTTTCCGTCAAGCTCCATAAAGGTTGTCTTCAAAAAATTTAATGTCATTTCTGTTTGCACGAATTAGATGCAATTTTTGAAAGCTATTAAACTCTCCGTGTGGTGGGACTCTCTAGTGGCTTTGAAAAATAATGTTCACGGTTTTTACTTATGTTGTTTTAAAATATGGTTTTCATTTAGTAATTATTTTGAACAAAATTTCAATATGTATTGTATTTTTGAGTCAACAAAATAAAAATAATACTCTATTAAGGGTTGGAAAAATACAACTTTTATGTGTAAAGAGAGACAATTATGTTAGATACAAGGAAGGGGTAATATTTATTTGTGGAGAAATTTTGACAAGAGCGGTAATAAATTAGGGTAAAAAATATTATTAAGGGAAAATGGTTGGTTGGTTTAATTGATTATTGTCAATGTTGTAGTATTTGTTTAGTTATTTATTTCCCCTAGTTAGGTTCAAATTCTTGATGATACATTTGTCCTATCTTTAACACTCGAAAATTAGAAGCCTCTAAAGAGTAGGACCACCTTGCAAGTGTATCTCCAAACGTCTTGACCCTTCTTTATAAATCACGTGTTATTAGTATATACTAGCAACATATTGGATATACTTTTGGGTTATAGTGGCAACCATTCCATTTCGTCTCAAGTATAGCTCAAATCACTTTGATTAATTACCAGTGTTGGATTTCTCTATAAACTTTTCCTAGAAGTAAAAATGAACATGACTTTCAATCTATAAGGGCAGTTTCCCCAAGGAATGTGACCACCCCACATGTGTATTTAGAGACGCCTTGACCCTTTCTAAATTGTATGTTATTATTATAGACTTGTAACATATTGAATATACTCTTGGGTTAGAGTGGAAGTCATTTCAATTCATCTCAAATGTAGCTCAAGTTACTCTAATGATAATTATATATTATTTTTTCTATTTATAGCAAGGATATTGACTATGTTAATATGTGTTGTGGTTAATCATTTTAATAGAAACTTCTATGGTGGTTTAGTAGTGATTGTATAAAAGTGTTCTAATTTTAGAATTATAGGTGGATTCATGGACCTCTTTAAGGGGGTCATTGAATCAATATACCTAAATTTTAACATTGCGGATGATGGTCTCTAAATTTTAGCACTTCAGATGGACTCGGAGACCCCTTTGTCTCTAAATTTAACACCGCAGATGGATTCAAAGAAGGGGGTCTCTGAATTTATTTCCAGTGTTAAAGTTTAGATACAAAAGAGTATTCATAATTTTAACACTGTAGATGGATTCATAGACCTATTTTTCTTTAACTTTTAACAGTGCAGCTGGATTCAAAGACCCCTGTAGTGAAATGTAACATTTCAGTATCAAAATTTCAATTTTCCATTTCTGGAGTGACATAATTAAAAATTACTAACATAAATGACTAATTCATATATTTGTTGTACTTATTATTTGGTCATATTTTTATTCTTGGACTATAATAGTCATTTATGTTGATCATTATTAATTTTTTCACTTATTATCTAGTCATATATTTTAATCCTAGACTAAATTAGTCATTTATGTTAGTTGCTTTTAGTTTAGTCACTTATTATTTATTCTTATATTTTATCCCTACACTAAATTAGTCGTTTAAGTTAGTCATTTTTAGTTCGGTCACTTAAAATTGCTCAAACTTAGTAGTAATTCACTGGAAATAATTGTGGTGACTAACGTTTTTAGTCACCTAGTCACTAATTTCATCATTTTCTACTAGTGCATTGAAATAATTTATGTGTATTAGATGTTAATTGCTTCTATGGAAAAAGGAATTTTAGACAATATTAAGAAGATCATTTTCCATTTCTTATGGTCAGGTTTTTGTCAATTAGGGTGTATTTATATAGTGAAGTGGGATAACGTCACATGTCCTAAAAATCTTGGCAAGTGGGAATTAAAGATATTGTCCATTTTAGTAAGGTGTTGGTTGTTCATAGTCTTTAGATGTTTTCACATAATAATTATTTATGGGAGCATGTGATGAAGTCGAAGTACCTCCAGAATATGAAAATCGAGGACTGGTTCGATTAACCTAGAAAATATTAAAAAGGTTATATCATGTGAAAAGCCCTTATCGTTTAATTCCCCTTAATTGGAAACTAGATGTTTTATAATATTGGAAATAGAGGATCCCTAACTTAATTCAAGTGAAAAAAATTATTTTTTAGCTCCTCTTCTCGATTATCTTCATCAAGCTAGGCTTGTTTCTTTTATCTTGCTCATGTCAAAGCTCAATCACCCCAATTGTGTGGATTTGCAAGTTGGAAATATTTAGTAAATCTAGAGATGAAAGGCCCCAAATTTTTTGAATGGGGAAATTTCATAGGCCTTCTCGTCTCTAATTTTATCAAGATTAGAGAAGATATCAAGGATGATTTTTTTTTGGTTCAAGAACCCAAGTAATTGATATTTTATTGTGAAGTTAGGATATTCATCCTATGCTGAATCTCTATTTTTTGGAGAATCCAAATGGTGGTGGAGTTGTCTCTAGAACCTCCAAACCCTAATAAAAAGCAGAATATCGATGTAGCTAACTTTAAACAAACAATTTTTTAACATGGGACAATTTTTTAAAAATGGGATGGGTCAGCCCCCTTAGATGCACCCTATGTAAGATTTATGAAGAATGCATCTTAGACATTTTTATTTGTTGTCCTTATATTGCACAAGTTCTTAGAAATGGTGTTTGTTGATATCAACCCACAAGCTAAATTATCACGGGTATATTTATAAGAATGCATGAAAGTATGGATTGGGGACAAGTGTGCTATACAATTCAAGGCTTTCTCATGTTTCCTAGTTTATGGTATTTGGTGGGCTCGAAATTCAATTATTTTCAAGTCATGATATTCCATCTAATATTTCTACAGGAGTGATCATAATTTAAACTATGTAATGAATTTAAGGCGGTTTCCAAGCAGTCGAAGAGGAGAAAATTCACCATGCCTCTCATGGACTATGGTGTTCCATGGGGTTGTTTTGATGAAACCTCCTAGGGCCACCCCTGTGTGGTGGAACATAGTTGTCATACATGTAAATCAGCCCCATATTATGCACATTTTCTATGCCGCAGGCTAAGGGACAAACTAGCGGGTAGGATTTATCACCTTAATAAATAACCTTTTTATGTTGTCTTTGAAGGGAATTAAAAAGCCTCAAGTTATTGGGGATTCAAAACTAGTGATCAAATGGGAAAAAAAAAATTCAGTAGCAAATGTTTATCTGAACTCTCTTCTTTAGGAAATTCAGGAGGTCTTGCCCTCCTTTGAATGATTATCTTTCAACCATATTCTCAGGGAACTTATTTCCAAGGCAGATAAAGTATCCAAGGAAGCATTGTCACTTCCTATTGGGTCATTTGGCATCACTAGTTTTGTAAAGGGAATGGACATGAATCCATTTATTTCCATTTCTAATGGATTTCTACATTATTTTTTTTGAAGTTGTTGTTTTGGATATTTCCCATTTATGTTATACATCTTACATGTGAATATAATTGTATAAATTTCTATGTAAAAGTTAAAAAATATGATGATGATATGGAGTCGATTATGTAGATTAGGGATCTTCCTATCAGATTTTGTAAAGTGTATGAGTTTAGATTAATTTTGTGAAGATAGACTACAAAAACAAATTTAATTATTTACAAAACCATAATATGTATATTTATTATTGTTGAATTAATTATTAATAAGATATATGTTTTTAACCGGTGAAAAAATATATATGTTTTTAATTATTATATCTTTATATAAATAATATCTTACTAATACACTTTATCATCAACTATTCTATAACTCATAAATCTATAATATAAAATTTATTATTAATATACTAAATACACATAATATATTAATTATTTATATTTTCCATTTTCTAATATATATCTATTTATAATATATATCTCTCTTTCATTAATATGATATAGATTTTTCTTTAATTTTTTTACATAAAATATATTTTAATATGCAAAAACATTAACATACATCTAATTTTTAAATATAGAGATGCTTTTAAATAAGAATTATAAATAAAATATATAAATTTAATATACACGCGAGGGAATTTTTAGCAACATACTTCAATTTTATTTTTAATGCCTTTTCAAATTATTGGGCATTTTAACATTTTAGATATTTTTCTTAAATTATTAGTTTTTTTTTTGTAAGCTTCGTAGTACCTTTATATTTTCAAATTTATAAAGGGAAAATTGTCATACAATAGAAAACAAATATAGTGACCTCAACCTGCCCGTAGGAAACCAGATCTATTAGCCACCATATCGAGTTAAATGCAAACCAAAAACGAAATTGTCTTATCCTGCGACTTACAGCTTTAATAACTGCAGTATTTCCATAATATTTAAAAATAAAGCAAGTAGTTAAACTGATGAACTCCGAAATTGTATAGAAATATAAAACATTTAACAAGAAAGATCCACAGACGAAACTACAGGAACTGGAGCATTAGCAGTAGTACCCAACACTTGCTCACTAATTTGTGTTATTTGAAACTGCTTTTCTATCTTACCAACCCTGTCATTTAGCTGAATCTGAGCTTTGAACATTGCATGCATGTCCAGCTTCATTTTTTGTAATTCAAAAAGAATTGAAGAATTGATGCTCTTTTCCTCTTGACATGTCGTTTCCTTTGCAAGAAGGCATTTCATCTTCCAGTAGGTCTTCACCGATTGTTGAAAGAGGGACACCCGACCCCGAGTACTCCCTGGATCTATTGTAATATCCATTTTGGAAATCTGATCTTCTATATCTTCATCCTCGTTGTCTGTTTGTATTTCCCAACCATGAATTTTTGTCTTAATTTGAGCCAAATTTCCTGATTCATAGACCTGAGCAATGTGTTGCAACACTTGTTCATTTGACTTCCTACCTCTCCTGATCCTTCCAGCCTCTTGATGAGGCTACCTACAACGATTTAAATTATTAGTACTTGTGATTCATCAAGTAATTTTTATCCAATCTTGTAGGTTTATGATGGAAGTGTATGTTTAGAAATAGTCTAGCTCTGCATACTGAGCTGAACTACTACGGTTAAATCTATTATTTAGAGAGTCATTCTCAAAGTAGCTCCCATGGTGCCCCCATGGGGTGGGGGGGCGAGGGAGAGGGCCCTTCATTCAGAAACATAGTGGCCAGTCGTTTGGCACAACAACAAATGAATAAATTCTCCAATGAAACAACAACCAAGCCCATCGATGCTTCCATAGCCGTAGGCATGAGCATGCAACAATCTTCCGGTTCACAAGCAGATAACACAAATACCTCTGCATAGGGAGCATGCCCCTATCTCCTACGAACCCAAGAGGCTTCTCTATTGGATACTCCTCTAGAAAAAATCAGATTAACAGTTGAACATATGAAAGAGAATGTAATCATATGCAAGTTTATTAGACTTGGCCCTTGGAAAATCTCCTCATCAACTCGATCCGAAAGAACTAGACAATCAAGGGAGAAACGAAACTCAACGTGGAATCAATAGGCTTCTTCACAATAATTTTCAATAATGTGGAAGATCGAGATCATATATTCCAAGGAGGGCCATATTTCATGATTTCCAAATGAATTTTCATGAAACCATGGGTATCAATATTCAATCCTAAAAAAATAAGGCTTTAATTTTCTACCAATATAGAGCCAATCGTATTACCTCCGTCATGAATATTGGGATCCAGAAATTCTAGTTAACATTAGATATAAGATAGGGAAATTTCTCATGATGTCATATAGCACAATGACAAGAAGGTATAGCATGTATGCTAGGTTGTATGTATAAATAGATCTCACGAAACCTCTACTAGAGAGCATCCATTTAAGTCGTGAACATATAATTTAGAAGTAGCCCATTGATTATTCACATATTTTTTTTCGTTGTCGACATTTTTAGGAATATGGTCACTTATTCAAATATTTTCAAGTAAATCCTCTTCAATAATCTGCCTCAGGCATTACGACAAAAAGGGGGTTTTAAGACAATATTTAAGACAATTTTCATTTTTTGGGTAAATTGTCTTAACTTGAGACAAAAGAAAACTTGTGTATTGTCTTAAATATTGTCTTTAAGTGGGTGTATCAAATTAAATCGTCTTAAAATTAAATTTTCTTAAAATATTTTCTCTATAAAGACAATATATAGCACAAGCACTTTTGTATCTCCAGAGACAATTTCATTTTTGTCTCTCCAAATACAATAGTTGCACTACAACACAAAGGGGGGTTTTAAGACAATTTTTGGGTAAATTGTCTTATAGCTTGAGACAAAAATAAACTTTTGTATTGTCTTAAATATTGTCTCTATAAAGACAATATATAACACAAGCATTATTGAATTTTATGAGACAATTTTATGTTTGTCTCTCCAAAGACAATAGTTGGAATTAAAGACATATTGTCTTTATGAAGACAATGTCTTTAATCCTATCTATTGTCTCTCTAGAGACAATATAAAACAATGAACCCAAAAAAATATCTCACCATTAAAATAAATCAATATAAAAATATTTAATTAAAAAATGTACAATTTCATTGAATAATTCATATTAGAGTACAGTGGAATCGAACCACCAACCTCCTGCATGGCAGGTGCTCTTCCATTGAGCTAGCACTCTTTAAAGAATTATGTGAGGAGTTATGGAAGTCCTTGAAATTATATAATAGGCATTGATTTTTAAAGCATCCTAGATCCATCTTAACTATGGATCTATCAAGTGTCGAGAGGGATCAAATCTCTCAAGGTGCAAACCTCTTTTTTGAGTGAAAAACTTGACGAAAGGTTTTCACCTTGAGAGATTTGATCCCTCTTGGTGCTAGATAGATCTGTAGTTAAGATGGATCTAGGCCGGTTTCAGTCGTGTCCGAACAAGGAAAATCTATCGATTATATGAGGAACATATGATTATTTTTATCAATAGTATGTAAATACATCTAATATTAATATAACCATTTTAAATATGCTAAATATGTTTGAGATTTATCGAGTCATTGTAATTTTAAATTTACTTAGTTACCTGAGTTTGTTGAGATGATAAATATTGTAAAATAACTTTAATGATGAAATAAAAATTTTGAATTCAAAGTGACAATGTAATAATATTTAATGATAGAAAATGTGAATAATAAGAATGTAGTCAATTACAAATAGGCTTCATTGTGATCAACCTCAAACTATTTTTTTTGTCACCCTTGTTAGTTTTGTCATCTTTTCATATCAATTATATGAAAAAGACAGTAGAAATCATAAATCATAAACCATTTACTTATTTAGCTCGAGTTGTTGTAGTAAACATCATACCGTGTCTCTCTTTCTCTCCAATATTATTAGGTTTAATTACTATAAGACAAAAATCTTTCTACGTTGTTAATAATTGTTTGTGCTTACACTAAAATCAATGCACACTATTAATCCAATGACTTTAAAATTAATTTACCATCATACAACCAATTACATCAAATCGGAAATCAACATATACACTGAAATCAATACATCTAATGCAAGAAATCAAATAAGATTAGAAAACAACATCTACATAGAAATCAATGCATTTAATGCAAGTAATTAAATAGGATTAGAAATCAACATCTACATTCAAATCAATGCATCTAGTGCAAGTAAGAAAATAGGATTAGAAACTAACATATACACTAAAATCAATGCATCTAGTGCAAGCAATCAAATAGGATTATAAATAACCATCTACACTAAAACCAATGTATTTAGTGCAAGAAATCAAATAGGATTAGAAATAATTTATATTGAAATCTATGCATAAAGTGTAAGCAATCAAATATAATTATAAATCAACACATACATTGAAATTAATGCATCTAGTGCAAGCAATCAAATAGGACTAGAAATCACTATCTACACTGAAATCAATGCATTTAGTGCAAGCAGTCAAATAGAATTAGAAATCATCTACACTGAAATCAATGCATCTAGTACAAGTAATCAAATATCATTAGAAATAAAAATCTACACTAAAATCAATGCATCTAGTGAAAGCAATCAAATACGATTAGAAATCTCAATCTACACTAAAATCGATGCATCTATTGTATGAAATATTCTTCCCTCTCTCCCTCCTCCATATATATTTATATGTACCTACATCTCTCATTCTTTGCCTCTTTATCTCACCCCCACAAACAAACACACTCTCTCACTCCATATTTATCAATATATTTGTCCCTCCCTCCTTGTCTCCATCTATCTCTTCTTTCTCTACACCTTCCATCTATATCTCTATCTCACTTTGTCTCTCTATATCAACCCCAAAACATACAATCACTTTCTCAAATCTATCTATATATCCCTCCCTCCTCCTCTCCCTCCCTATCTCTCTCTCTTCCCCTTCCCTCCCACTCCCCTTCTTCTATCTCTCTTCAATCCTGCTATCCTCTCTTGCTCTCCCTCCATCTTCCTTACCACTCCTTCTCTCTCTCTCTCCAACTTCCACTCTCTATTTCTTTCTTCTTACCTCCCACTCTCTCCCCCTCCATCTCTCTTTCCCTACCTCTCTCCACTCCCTCTCTTCCTTTCTCTCCCACCTCTCTCTCTCTCCCTCTCTCTCCCTCTCTCTCTCTCTCTCTCTCTCTCTCTCTATTCACTTTCTAACTTTGTTACTATATGTCTATTTCTCTTCTTCTCTCCCCCATTCTCTCCTTCTCTTCTTCGTTGTCTCTTTATCTCACCCGTAAACATAAACACTCTCTCTACATCTCTCCCTTTTCACTCCCCCCCTCTCTCCACTTGTGACTCTCTATGTCTTTCTTCATCCCTCCCTATCTCCCCATCAAGCTCCATCTTTCTATCCCTCCCTCTCTCCTCCTCTCTCTTAAGTACCCTCTCTTTTCCTTCCTCTCTCTCCCTTTCTCTCCTACCTCCCTCTCTCTTCCCCCATCACTCACTCTCTCTCTCTCTTTCCCCTACAATCCTCTATATTCCCCCATCGCTCTCTTCCTCTCTCTCCCTTTATCGACTTACTCCTTCTATCTTCACCCCTCCTCCCCTCCCTCTCTCTCTATCTCTCTATATGCCCTCAAATCCTCTCTCTTCCCCCATCAATATATATCTCTCTCCAAATATGTTACTAAATCCCTCCTTTTCTTCTTCTCTCTCCTTGTCTCCCCCCTTTTCTCCATCACTCCTTCTATGTCTCTATCTCATGCCTAAGCATACACACTCTCTCTCCATCTCTTCCTTGTAACTCCCTCTCTCTCCACTTCTCACTCTCTATGTATTTCTTCTTCTCTCCCCATCCATCTCCATCTCTATATCCCTTCCTCTCCCCTCTTCTCATCTTTCCTATCTCTCCCTTTCTCTCCTACCTCCCTCTCTCTTCTTGTTTGTATCTCTAGCTCTCTCTCTACCCACCAATCCTTTATCTTTCTCCTTCTCCCTCCCTCCCTCCTTCTCTCTCTCTCCCACCTCCATATTTATGTCTCCCTCTCCCTCTCTTACCCTTCTCTACCTCTCTCACTCCTCTCCCTCTCTCTCTTCATTCCTCCTCTCCCCTCTCCTTCAATTTATCTCCATCTCTCCCTTACCACTCCCTTTATTTCTCCACATCTATCATATGTCTTTGTTCTTCCCTCCCATATATATATATATATATATATATATATATAACAAATTTAATATTTCATTAATATAAAGTTATTAAATTTAATAATTTTGATATTATAATATATTAGTATGAATATTAGATTTTGTAATAATAATAAAAATAATATTAATATCAATATTTTAGTCTTAACGTTAGGGTTAATAATGTTTTTTTTGCATGGTATTATTATTAATTTGGTCCATAGGATTCAAATATAGTTAGATCTTTATTTCTACTCATATTTGGTATATTTTTATTTATTTATCTTACTTTTTTATACCTCTTTTATAAATATGTAATTTTTCATGGTGTTTGGCCCATGGTATTAATAATAATTTGTCCTATGGTATTTGGCACATAGGCTTCACCTAAATAAAACTTCATTTTGAGTTTCTGTAAATATAAAGAGGTTTATGGAGTAAATATAAAAAGAGTTTTTATTTATTTACCATACTGCTAGTTTACTTATATTGTATTTATTCACCATACCTCCCTAGTAAGTATAAAAAGAGGTTTTATTTATTACCATACCTCTCGTTTATTTATATTTTTATTTATTTACCATACCTCTTTTTTTTAGTGTTGTTAAAAATCTTCATATTTTAAATTTATATTGTTTAAATTTATTTTTTGTTGTTTATTTATATGGTTATGTAAGTTATTTTTA
>JAXQQM020059786.1:0-43878 GCA_034641835.2 Pinus albicaulis
GAAAGAGGAAAAGCTAGTTTTAAAGTATTTTTATGGAAGAAACAAAAGGAAGCCTAGGAAAAAAGGAAAAAAACATCTTGATTAACTAGACGCCGTTAAGGAAAAAAGCTGATGGGAAAGCATGCTTAAATAAGAAGATTCGGGGTAGACAAGTGGTTGTCTATTTTTGAAATATTGGATCTCTACTCGGGGGGAGTTGTGGAGAAAGAGCTCAAAGGTTGGTGAAACTACCTACCCAATTGAAGTGCACAAGTTAATTAGGAAAAATGAATTTAATTTAGATCTATTCAGGAGTATATGCTGTGTATGAAAATAATGTTAAAAATACTAAGTTGTAGTGAACTGGTAGGTCTATACATTTAACAGAGTAGTCTATAATAAATATATCATTAATCTATATTGTTGTATAGAAAATAATCTGAAGAGCACCAACTCTCAGAATGTCTAAACTTTGATGTAGGTTTAACTCTGAGGTTAGGTGAACTATCAAAATTAATTATGCATCATATAAGTGCCTTAGCATTATTTTACAAATCATGAAATTCTGTAAATAAACTAGTACATAATGAAAACAAATATGTCTGACAGTCAATGTAAATTTAGAACATTCAAGTAGATTTTATACTGTGGTAGAACTGAATAATTTAATAATCTAACTGAGACATAATAGATAATAATAATTTCAAGGAGGAACTCATAAATTATTACTAGATCTGAACCACATATTTTAGGAAAATTATGACACTTGGATTGCAAACATAATTTCGGCAAAGGAGAAAAGAGTATGTTAAATATATTATAGAGTTATGTAAATTCAAAAACATAAGTCCATGTACATGTCCAATTCAACTTTGGTCTAACTAATTATACAAATTTGAGGAACTCTGTCCCATAATCCACAAAGTGTATAACCTCTCTGGAATGTATGCAGAGGTATCATAAAAAAAAATCCCCAAATGGATTACTAGACCAACCTGAAAATTAAAAGTCCAAAGTTATGACTGGACATGTAACTGCCAGCAAAAGTAGTCAAACCAAACAGGCTGTAGGAGTTACCTGCACAGAACAAGGAGCAAAGAATTAATTCTGGAGCCTGAATTACAAACGTAAATTTAAGGGAAAGAATTTAAATTAATTCAAAGTAATTTCTTACCTTAAAATTCAATGGATTAACGAGAGAAATTGGACATATGAGGAATGGTAACATTCCTGTACAAATTAAAGAGAATTAAAAAGGTATTATTTCTGTTAGTACAATAAATTGAAATGCAACTAGTCAAATAAAATACCTATGGACCAAAGGTCGAAACGATGAGAATGAATTATCAATCCATAATAATTATTAAATCTATACGATTAGTAATTAAAGAGCCGTATATAGAACTAGGAGAGTTTTGTAAGAGAAATAGAGATTTCTCTGTTAAGGATACGATATAACCTCTTATCTCTGAAAACTCAAGTGTGTTTTATAAATAATACATTAAACGATGACTCAAGAATTGTGAAGGGAAAATATTTGGTTCAAACCCTGGAGGCGGCGAAGAAAAGCCGAAGCTAATGAAGCTCTCCAGAAAGTAACCAGAACATAATATGAAAAAGGTGCATTAACAATTGTGAAATTACCTATAGGGTATAGTAATGGACGTAAGGAGAAAACCCTTAGCCTTCAATGAAGGGATGTGAAGAAGTCCATGATTTTGTGCACATGCGTGGCACCAAAACCCTGTCAGATTAGTCACTGTGGAGGACAAAATCTCTTTTGTAATATAAATCGAATTGGAAATGAAAAAGAGTTTTGCAAAAAAATGAGAAATTCACAACCAACAAGCGAAACATTCATTGTAGAATCGTATAGAGAAATACGATGCCATAAAGATCCTGGATAGTGGAGGTCGCAGAAGGGTTTCTATGTGGAACTCCTCCACCTGCATATCCAAAATTAACCAGATCAGCAACCCAGGTGAGTAAAGAAATAATTGAATTCATTTTGAATAAAATCAAATAAACCCAAACTAGAATTGTATTACCTAAATGATCAGGGAATACATAAACATATTGGGAAACTTCGTATAAACCAGAAAGCGTTCAATCTTGTGTTTCCAATTCCCAGTCGAAGTTGCGTTTTGACAAATCAAGTAGACCCAGAACCTTGAGGAGAAGAATTCCATGAATGAAGACAAGAACTCATCTCTGAAATGCTGGAAAAGGCAAGCAAGCAAGTTAAAGGAAAAAAACCGTGGGTGAGAGGTGAAGGCATCTCAGTAATCCTGGTAAAATGAATCCATGAAATTTTAAAAGAAAATAAATTGAATAGAGAAAACTAAGAGCTATAAACTAAGTTAATGAGGTAAAAATTAACAATTAGGGACAAATATGTATTACCTGAGAAGATAGACGAGGTTTCCGAGCTCACTCTCGGTGTTGTAGAAGACTGAACTCTCACCTCATCGTGAAATGAAAATCATTAGAGAGCCAAGAGAATAATGAGTCGAAAAATAGCCATCAGACAAGAAAAAGAGAAATGGTAAAATGAAACCCTAAATCCCAATTCCGAGGAGATTCTCATCGTCCAGTTGGAGAAAATCCGATGCTGGAGGATTTCCCGCGTAGCTGAAAGGTTCCATCACCATTGAACGAGCCAACCAGATACTGACTATGCCTCTAATCAAATGCACAAGATCTTGAGAAAATACACCTGCATGAGTCAACCTAATTATGGCAGTAAAATGTGCATGAGTCAACCTAATTATGATAGTGTGTTGTATTATGTTTAGACTAACTGTGCATAAATGATTGTATGCATGAATCACATTTTATTATGGGTTTATGATGTGAACATGTTATGTAGATATTGTTATGGATATCATGACCTTATTTATGATTGAGTTGATATGTTGTGAAATTATATCGTGAAAATCTAGATTGATTGTGTAGATAAGATAGCCTCCCCTGAGATACATTAAGGTATGAGTTTTCTTATGCCATATCCTTGGTGCTTGAATGTTTGATTATGTCATCTATTTGGTGTTTGAGTGATTTGGAGTCTATTACGTCATCTAGTTGATTTATTTAACATGGTACGTCTATAGTTTTTTTGAATGTTTGATTAATCGTATGATATGAGTATGTGCCTATAAGGTTTCATAAAGAAATTATCTTGTTTTGATATGGTTATACTAACATGTTGAGATAGTTGATATGTACTTGAGTGTAAGTAGGGGATAGTTAAATTTGAATTTATATTTTCTTTTGATCATGCCTTATATAATGATGCCTCTTCCATAATTTATACATCTTCTCTATGGGATTAAAATCCAGTTTCATAATTCCAATAAGACTCTATGTCGATGGAATAATCCCATTTTATTCTTAATGGAAATTTGTAGGTTACTAGTTAATTCCCACCCTTAACTATTACTAACCAATTTCCCACTTTAACTACGTCTAAGTCTTCTAAGTCTATCCCCCTCAACCATATAGACACTAATCTAACCTTATTTGAAAGTTATGAATTATATCTACTTTTTTTAAATATATATGATTCTTCATAACCGAACTTACCTTTTTATTGGCATCGTTCTAAGTGATATTCATTTCCACATATTTCGAACTTTATGTATCCCCCTTACCCTTACAAAGATTCCACACTACTTTCCTCTATGGTGACCCTTTTGCATTTTTTAAATAGAGTTATACTTATGTATGCATCGTAGAATCAAATTTATATATCGATTGGGTCTCGTTTTTAAACTCTATTCCACTTAATCGATTTGCCACTTACCTTTTAAAGATCTGCTTGAAGGTTGACTTTATACGTGTCACTATTGAACATATATGATATTATCTCAAAATCTCACCTTGCATTAACATATAATAATTCGTTTTATGTATTATCCACGTCATCGGAATTAACCAATTCAGTAGATCTGCAAGGATTGGGCAATTACTACTGGTTTGAATGCGATTTCATCTCCGTATGAATGTACATCAACTATATGAATCATATTTTCCTCGGGATCTTATTGCATTTAATTAACTGAACATAGTCATATGGCTCATTCGTCGACTCATTCAATGGTGATGGAACCTTTCAGCTATGGAGGAAATCCTCCAGCCTCACATTTTCTCCACCTGGACGATGAGGATCTCCTCGAAATTTGGATTTAGGGTTTCATTTTACGATTTCATTTTTTCTTGTTTGGTGGGTGTTTTTCGACTCATTGGTCTTTGCTATGTCTTTCCTCTCGGCTCTGTAACAATTTTCGTTTCACTATGAGGTGAGAGTTCAATATTCTACAACACCGAGAGTGAGCTTGGAAACCTCGTCTATCTTCTCAAGTAAGACGTATTTGTCCTTGCTTGTTAATTTCTACCTCCTTAACTTAGTTTACAGCTCTTCGTTTTCTCTATTCAATTTATTTTGTTTTAAAATTTCATGGATTCATTTTACCAGGATTACTGAGATGCCTTCACCTCTAACCCACGGTTTTTTTCCTTTAACTCATTTGCTTGCCTTTGCCAACATTTCAAAGATGATTTCCTCTCCTCATTCACAGAATTCTTCTCCTCGAGGTTCTGGGTCTACTTCATTTGTCAAAACACAACTTCAACTAGGAATTGGAAAAACAAGATTGAACGCTTTCTGGTTTATACGAAGTTTCCCAATACGTTTATGTATTCCTTGATCATTTAGGTAATACAGTTATATTTTGGGTTTATTTGATTTTATTCAAAATGAATTCAAATATTTCTTTACTCACCTGGGTTGTTGATATGGTTGATTTGGGATATGCAAGTGGAGGAGGTCCACATAGAAAGCCATATGTGACCTCCACTATCCAGGATCTTTATGGCATCGTATTTCTCTTTTAATATTCTACAATGAATGTTTCGCCTGTTGGTTGTGAATTTATCATTCATTGGCAAAACTCTTTTTCATTTCCAATTCGATTTATATTATAGTATATTTTTTGTCCTCCACAGTGACTAGTCTGACAGGGTTTTGGTGCCACGCAAGTGCACCAAATCGTGTACTTCCTCATGTCCCTTCATTGAAGGCTAAGGGTTTTCTCCTTACGGCCATTACTATACCCTACAGGTAATTTCACAATTGTTAATTAACCCCTCTTTCATATTACATTTTGGTTACTTTTTGGAGAGCTTCATTAGCTTTGGATTTTCTTCGCCGCCTCGAGGGTTTGAAACAAATATTTTCCCTTCATAGTTCTTGAGTCATCGTTTAATGTATTGTTTATAAAACGCACTTGATTTTTCAGAGATAAGAGGTTATATATTATCCTTAACAAATAAATCTCGATTTCTCTTACAGAACTCCCCTAGTTCTATACACTTCTCTTTAATTACTAATCGTATAGATTTTATAATTACGATGGATTGATAATTAATTCACATCGTTTCGACCTTTGGTCCATAGGTATTTTATTTGACTAGTTGCATTTCAATTTATTGTAGTCACAGAAATAATACCTTTTAATTATATATAATTTGTACAGGAATGCTACCATTCCTCATATGTCCAATTTCTCTCGTTAATCCACTAAATTTTAAGGTAGGAAATTACTTTGAATTAATTTAAATTCTTTCCCTTAAATTTACGTTTGTAATTCAGGCTCCAGAATTAATTCTTTGCTCCTTGTTCTGTGTATGTAACTCCTACAGCCTGTTTGGTTTGACTACTTTTGTTGGCAGTTACATGTCCAGTCCTAACTTTGGACGTTTAATTTTTAGGTTGGTCCAGTAACCCATTTGGGGCTTTCTGTTATGATACCTCTGCATACGTTCCAAAGAGGTTATACACTTTGTGGATTATGGGACAGAGTTCCCCAATTTTTTATAATTAGTTAGACCAAATTTGAATTGGACTTTATATGTATATGGTTATGTTCTTGAATTTACATAACTCTGTAATATATTTAACATACTCTTTTCTCCTTTACTGAAGTTATGTTTGCAATCCAAGTGTCATACTTTTCCTAAAATTTGTAGTTCATTTCTAGTAATAATTTATGAGTTCCTCCTTGAAATTATTACTATTTATTATGTCTCAGTTAGAGTATTAAATTATTCAGTTCTACCACAGTATAAAATTTAGTTAAATGTTCTAAATTTACATTGACTATCAGAGATATTTGTTTTCATTATGCACTACTTTATTCACATAATTTCATGATTTGTAAAATAATGCTAAGGCACTTATATGATGCATAATTAATTTTGAGAGTTCACCTAACCTCATATTTAAACCTACATCAGGGTTTAGACATTCTGAGAGTTGGTGCTCTTTAGATTATTGTTTGTACAACAATATAGATTAATGTTATATTTATTATAAACTACTTTGTTAAATGTACAGACCTACCAGTTCACTACAACATAGTATTTTTAACATTATTTTCATACACAACATATAGTACTCTTGAACAGATCTAGTCAAATTATTTACTACTAATTAACTTCACAATAATATAATAAAATTCTAAGTGAAAATGAATTAACTTGTGCATACAAATTAAGGTAGACTAGTTTCCACCCAACCTATGAGTTCTTTCTCCACAACTCCCCCCGAGCAGAGATCAAATCTTCCAGTAGTAGAGAACCTCTTGTCTACCCATAATTTGCTTATTTAAGTTTGTTTTCTCATCAGCTTGTTTCCATAAGTACGTACAGTTAATCAGGATGTTGTTTTCCTTTTTGCCTAGGCTTTCCTTTTGTTTCTTCCACAAAAGTACTTTAAAACTAGATTTTTCCCCTTTCTAGTTTTATTCCACCTCTTCCCATTAACTTTCCACTTTACTGGGGTATCCTTTTAGATTTTTATCTTGAATCTAAAATTCAATATTTAATTTGTTTTCTCCAAGGATTTTTGGAGAACTGGGAAAGTCTTATGAACATTATCCATCCTCATGGATTTGGATTCCTAATCTCTAATCATAATCTTGTCTTTGCAGAATTAATTCCATTTTCATTTTATTAAATTAAAATAATAAAATATTTCCACAATAATTGTTTTCCTTTGGGTCCACTTTACCCTTTAGGATTGTTCAACTATCTAATAAAAACAGAGAAACTAGGGACATTACACATATAACAGCACTAATCAACTAGCATCTATAATGTATGTAACCTTAACATAAACATAATGAAAGGAATACTCATAACCATAATGCATATAACTACACTGATCAACTAGTATTTGTCACATATGTAACCATAATAATAGAATGACAAACATATTAGTAATCCTAATTCTTACAACAACCATGAATCACATACCTGCATGCCAAACATGCACACTTGCAACACAATATGCTCTTGCCTCAAATTCCAATGTTGCAACTTCACTTTGATGGTATGCATCTCCTACTCTATCTTAGCCAACACACTAGCATCATAACATACCAATATCACCATGATGACCTAATTGAATAAAATGACCTTATGAACAACAACCATGACCAAACCAATGAAAACTTGACTATATGCACCCACTTGACATGCATAGCCAATCATGAATGACCAATGCATGTCCCACATATAGCATCACATAAGAAATCTTACACGGACAACACACAAGCATGACCAATATGTGACCTAGCATAAACAAGAAATGCATACACAACATGTAGCAACATGTAAGCAAGTGTGCACTGAAAATACATAAGCGATAACAACACATAAACAATCATACACCCATGAAAACATGTTGACAACAACACCATAATCACTTACATGGTGACACCACTGCCACCGTGGCCAACACAACATGGATGAAACAAGCACATATGCCATAGGTGTGAGAAACGCATATTAAACCAACAGAAAAACATGACCAACACATCGCCCATCCAGTCCAAGGGTTGAACCATGCTCTGATACCACTCTGTAACACCCTCTTCCCATATCTACCCAAGTAACTGGCCAACCAGGGTAAACATGTGACGAGAGGCTACTAATATGATATTTAACCTCCGATATGACCTTAAGGAAGTGGAACCGACGAAAACAAGACAAACACAACTTACACGGCATCAAAAACATCCTCAGGAGGTAACCAATCCTTCTAGGCCCCTGAACCCTGAGGGAGACTGAATTTTTGACCAATTTGAGCCTTAGTCACAGGCATGAAAAGGCAAGGTAGCAACTAAAATCCTATATTTGTGGGCTTGCCAAGGCAAGGTAGCAACCAGGGACCAGTTTGGTCAGTTTTGTGCCTGCAACTCTGGGATTTATGCCACCTTTTTAGCCCCAGAGCCCAGGTCACTGCCCATAACTTCATGAAACTGTAGGAGATGATAAATAACATTAAAAAAAATGTACGAAAGCAATCACATCATCGGGAACTTATCCAACCTCTCCTAGCCATGACTAGAATTTCGTCAAGCATGTCACAAACATTTCATCTACAGGTTTAAACAACAAATTTAAACATGGGGACCTATTACTTATTTGAGAATCTCTAAGAAGTATTGATCCCCTACATCATAAGATGAAATACAATCTATTTTACCATAGATACATTATGTATTAATTTACAGGTAAAAACATAGATAGATCCATACATCATCACTGATCAAATACATGCTTATAACCAACATAATAACAACAGAAATACAATGGATACAACAGCAATAAAATCCATACATAAACCAATACATTTTCCAACCAAATATAAAAGGAATGAGCTCTTCATTACTAAATGTGAAAACCAACCGGAGATGGGACTTCAACGTTCCACCCAAACATAGATTGGATGAGCCAATTCTCACTTCAGCCAATCACCCTCGTGCCATATTCTAAACATGAATGTGCGATCTCATCAAACACATCAATCATAATCAATCCACGGCTTTCAAAGGCCAAACCACCTCAACCCATAACCAATGATTCTGCCTCACTCATGGACATCACAACCATCACATATTGGTCTCTGTCCAAGCTACTCTAGGGCTCTAGACATATTGGTCTCTATCCAAGCTGCTCCAGGGCTCTAGAGTGCTTGTTCCAACCAAGGCTCCAGGACTAGTAACTCAACCTTTTTCCGGGCTCCAGAGAATTTGTCCAACCAAGGCTTCAGGACTAGTAACTCAACCCACCTAGGGCTCCAACGCATTTGCCCAATTAAAGACTCATGCTTTTCCAAAGCCTTTGTCGTTGCCTTTTCCAATTTCCTTAGCCATAATAAACCAAAGTGAACACCCACTAAGATGCTTTTCCCACCTTTCAGCTTTGAATACGTGTCCCATCAACTGTGGTCTTAAATGTTTTACATGGAATTTTCACCAAGGTTGTTACACGAGAGGATTTATTCTCAACCTCGATGAAAAAAATGAAATTTAATACATTTGGGGGTTAGGCAATTACGCAAATAATGTGGTAGATGCATATGTATAACTAAAATGACATATTTGTCCCTAAGAGTTGGCTCAATTGTTCGAGTCCCCATCGTTAAATCATCGTTGTTATTAAGAGTTCATTGGTTCAATATTTATTATTGAGCTAATGGGAACTGATCCTTTCGAGTAGATCTCCCTGGTACAAATATAATTAGAGGAAATTTTAGCCTAAAATTTCCCATGAAATTTTCACGTAATTTTCATGTCATAATATGTAAACCAATAAAAATCATTTAAATTTAAAAATATGTACATGTAAATATTTTGGAGGGAGAAGAAGAAAAACTATTTTTTTTACTTGTATTTTTGGCTTATCTCCTTATCGGTTTACCCAAATTTCAAGTGTAGACATTCGTTGGATGCGAAATTAAATTCCACATCCAACGAGTACCCATTTTTCATACTTTTGAGAAGATCCACATTGATAAAAATTGAAGATACATTAAAAAAGCATGTTGAACACGCTTTTTTAATGTATCTTCAATTTTTATCAATGTGGATCTTCTCAAAAGTATGCATAATGGGTACTCATTGGATGTGGAATTTAATGTGTACACTTGAAATTTGGGTAAACCGATAAGGAGATACGCCAAAAATACAATTAAAAAAGTAGTTTTGTTCTTTTCCCTCCAAAATTCATAACTATTGTTTTATTATCTTTCCTTAGGAGGCCATTTTTAGGCTGAAATTTCCTCTAATATTAGTTGACATAGTGGTCATTGATCTCTGAAGATTATGAACCACATAGAGAAAAAAACTGCAAGGACTCCTTTTGGCCAAAGAATCAAACATCAAATATTCGATGGTGTGGGTATATTCGCAGCTAGTTAGCCATCACTTTGTTCAAGGATCTTTTCCTAAGGATTTCTAGTTACAAAGCATTATTGATCAAATCAAAGATATCAAACTAGGCTTGTATAATATTAGCTTCTTTATTGTGTTGAGAATGAATTTTTTTTTACATATGATTCACCAATAAAAGTGTAAACTTGGACGCAAGAGTCCTAATGAGAAATGGTATTCCTTCCCTAACAATTATTCCTTAACAATAGGTCTGCTATGTAGTGCAATTTTTTTTTGTATCTACAGGTCTTTTAGGAAATCTACACATTCAAAGATCATGTGTCCTTTAGGATAATAAAGTGGCTAATAGATATTGAGAATAAAGAACATTATGAGGTTACTAGACTCAAAGTATTTTCATTGTACTCAAATGTTGTACAAGTTGTGATCTAAGCACGGAATTTGATTTAATACAATATTCCCATCATAGCTTAAAAATATATATCATATAGGAAAATTCCAAGTTTAGATTCAATTTGATGATGCTATAATCTTTTGGATAGTGTTAATTAATTGCAAGCTAATGTTTAGTATGAAACCTTTGACTTGGCAAGACCTAAGACAATTATTTATACACATGAGGTATTCCCACTCATGACAACATCTATCCTTCTAGCTTTATCATAACAAACCAAAGTCTTATTAGGGATTTGAAACCGGGTGGGGAGAATGCAAGACTAATTTATGGATATTGGATTTATTTCAAATATTTGTTGGCTTAAAACCCTCTTTTGGTTATGTAGTAAGACCTAAAACTGCTTCTGATTAGCCAAGATTTTGTCTTCATTAAAGGTCTACTTTGAATGTTAGTTTGATTTAAATGCCAACATTTGCATTATCTTAAAAAATCAACCATAACTACCAATTCGATTATGATCTCCTTAGACCTAGAAACTAATTCTTAAACCACTCTATTCCTTTCACATTCTCTATTAGCCACCTCTTCAATGACGTCAAAAAATCCATAATGTTATCCTCCACACCAACTTAAATCAAAAGCTAAAATTTGCACAAAGATTCTCCTCAAACTACAAGTCTAGAGCTCAACCATTCCATCCTAGCTACTACAACCCATTCTAGTACCTCATTATAATTTGAGATACCGAATTACTATTTGAAATACTGAGAGGGGGGGGAATCAGTATTTCTTAGAAATTATTAACTTATTCATCTTTTTCATAGAAATAATTAATCTTGAGCATCAATTCAAAAATAAATGACTAGTAGATAGTACACACACGAATTTTGGGTGGAAACCCTATGGGGCTAAAACCACCAAATGCTTTCTAATAGTTTTGTGAGTACATCAAAATGATTTAGCTCCAACTAAAAGGGAAACAAAAACTCCCTAGTACTCTAAAAAAGCGTTCAATTTTCCATATCCAACTAGAAGGATGCTCCAATGCCTTAATTGTATCAACAATCAACTAAAAGGATGCTCCAAAACCCTTGCAAGCTCCAACTCTCCCTAGCACCACCCTACCAACCTAAAGTGTTTTCAGGCTCCAACCTGAAGGTGACTCCAACCACCTACCTAGCACCACCTAGCCACCTTGAAATGAATTTTGATAAACGTTTGTGGGTTCTCGTACTAGTTACAATTACCCACTTTACAATAGATTAATTGTTGCAACTATATTGGGCTCTTGTACCAGCGAAAAAGACCCACTTATAATGACAACCTTCAAGAAATTTATACTAGAAACCCTATTGGACAACCCTTACTATAAGAAATGAGTCAAACTACACTTTATGCCATATTGTTGTAACATAATAATGATGCCAATTAACAAGTGTACCTTTATCTTGAGCAACCCTAAGAAAGATGAGATAGTTGTAAGATAATGAAGATGATACAAATGCTTTACTTGAATGAAACTTTACAGTTGTAATGATACTAAAAACTTCTAAAATTGAGGCAACTACCAAATTTTGTTATGGAGATATTTCAAAAACATCATGCTGCAAGAAATACCCGTGAAACTATTTTTGAACATAAGCATTCAACTACAATAAACTACACCTTTACCACTGTTGAAGGCTACAATAAATTATCAAGGGTATGCAACTGTTAACAAGGATGTAAGGAACATATTTGAATATAGACTATGATTTGATGCTTCTACTACAACTTTAATGCCCCGCGCTTATTTCAAGTCTCGCCACTTATCAAGGAGACATAGGCCGAGAATATGTTGCTTTAAATTCACAGGCTCAATGATGATGGATTGTGTGTGATCTTCCAAATTCAAGTCTTTGTGCTCAATGATACTAATTAGAGAACAAATTCTTGTGTCCATAATTGTAACCATTGTGAGGATTCTTCTTGATTTTGAATGCTTCAGAGAACTAGGTCAAAACATGCCTCAAATGATCTTGTACCAAATAGATAAATCATATAAACACCAATAAGACAAAAAACTCCCAAAATAGCTATGTCATAACCACATAGTCCATGCAGAATATCTTCTTTAAATGGATGGATTTAGTACTTTTATGGAACTTTGTTTTCAACAATGTGTAACACTCTGCTAGCCTATAAGTGAGTGATTCCTTAAATGATTTTCCAGAACAAATTAACACCACAATAAGTCATTGTTTAAGGGCTTGTTGGACCTTCAGATGTCATAGGTCTTGTGTCGTCTGATGGAAGGTTTGAATAACATACCTAGAAACAACACTGCAACTCAACTAGGATAGGCAATGATGCTTGAACAGCCATCAGTATACTTGAGAACCTAGGCCGAGTGACCTAATGGTCCTGTACAAGAAAAACAAATCGTTGATTCCTCAATCCTTGTGCCAAGAAGATACACTACAGAGATTGGTGATCTTGCAACTTCAAATTAGCTCTTAAATTCGATGCGCTAGATAGAATTCTAGTACTCAGCCTTTCATGATAGATGATCCATAGAGAAATAATGTGTAAGGTCGTGACTCATTGTGAGGTAGGTCACTTGTCTATTGCTTATGACATAGAACTCTTATTCGTATAAATTGTGTCTACAACCTTCGATTTTTTTTATGCCAAGGAAAGGAGAATAAACAAGACCAAATCAATATAGATACACATCGGCAATAATAATACAATGAATCCCAAAACCAACCAAAAACCATAACCCTCTCTTCTGATCTTACGATGTCTCCTTAAGGGTCGAAGTATTTCAGAGCTTAAACACAATATACTCATTGAACTTGCATATCTTTGGAGGTGAATGTGGCTTCTTTTTATATACTTAGGAGGTTCTCCATGAGAGGCAACAACTTGCTATTATGGAGGATAAATTTTGAAATGGAAATTTGTTTTATGGAGGGAAGAACCCTTTGAGGGTTTTAATTTGAAAATTAAAATAGCTCCAAAACCCCTTCATTTAATTTTTGTTTTAAAATATTTTTGTAAAAACCCCAAGAAATATTTTTGCAATTATTCTATTCATTGGATAAGAGACACATTACTTGATAATTTTTCTTGACCAAGGAGAAGTTGTCACATCACCACGCTGTGGGAGGGTTTTCCCTCAAACTTGGTCCTTTGATTTCAAACTAGCATAACTCACAAATAGTGAGGCTTCTTGAGGCTTTCCACATACCACTCGGAATCGACTCGATGAGGATAATCCATCAAGAATAAAGAATGATATTGGACACAACAAACCATGAATTTCCATGTTGTATTGATCTAAAAAATGTGGGGTGTGCTTCCGGTGTTTCTTGGGTTGATACCAATGACAACCATATATCAACAATATCCCCCTTGGCCTTTATGGAAATACACATACTCCCCTTGGGTTGATATCAATGACAACCATGTATCATCAATCTCCCCCTTTGACATCAATGGAAAAGGGTGACTCCCCCTGAAAGTTTGCATGTTTTTGTGTACCTGGAACCTGCCTCTGCCCCCCATGTATTCTTGGCTAAATAAAGAGAATTTCAATGTGCACTTGGGAGAATCCAGATTTTTTGAAGATACTTAAACGTCTCATGTAGTATTGGTTTGGTGAAGATGTCATCTATTTGTTCCTTTGTCCTAATATATTCCACTTTTATATTCCTTTTTGCTACCTTCTCTTGAACAATGCGATATTTAATAGGAACATGTTTTGTTTTTTAATGCATCACGAGATTCCTCGAGATTCTTATGGCATTGGTGTTATCGCAGAACATCGGACTGGGCTCATAAAACCTCACCTGGAGATCTTCCAATGTTTGTTTCATCCAGATAACCTAAGTACAACATGCTACTATTGCAATATATTATGCTTCCATTGTGGATAAGGAGATTGTTGACTTATTCTTGCTCAACCATGATACAAGACACCCACCTAGGTAGAAAGTTGCTCCACTAGTGCTTTTACGATCATCAAAAATACCTACGCAATCTGCATCTCTATAAGCTATGATAGTTAATTCATTTCTTTTTCGATACCATAAGCCAAAAAAAAATATCCCCTTGAGATATCGAAAGATTGTCTTCACTACAACAACATGGGATTATTTTGGTACTACTTGGAAACATGCTACATGTCCAACTACTTGCATCACATTTTTCCTTGAAGCTATCACATATAGAAGTTTGTCAATCATATATTTATACATCCTCTGGTCCACATCCTTGGATAAGTCATCGATGCTCAACTTGAAACCTATCGCCATTGGGGTGTTGACTAGTTTACAATCTTCCATCTGAAATCTCTTCAACATTTCTTTTATATACATGGTTTGACAGATGAATATTCCCTTATTTTACTGACATATTTGAAGTCCTAAAAATAAGTTCAAATCACCAAGAAATTACAACTCACATTCACTCTACATATATGTGGCAAACTTATTTCTTAACATGTCATCATCACTGCCAAAAATGGTGTCATCCACATATACTTCAATAATGGTCAAATTGTCGTGCTCAATCTTTACATAAAGGTTGCTATAAATATTTTCTCTTTTAAACCCTTGTTTCTACAAGTACCTATCAATATGAGCATACCAAGATCTGGGAGCCTGTTTGATACCATATAATTCCTTCTTTAACCTGAAAACATATTATTTCTTGTCAATGAGAAGAAATCCCTTAGTTTGTTTTATGTATACATCTTATTCTAATTCTCCATTCGGAAAGGTTGATTTTATGTCCATTTGATATACTTTGATCTTCCTCGAACATGCATAGGCCAAGAACATTCGAATAACTTCCATTCTAGCAATGGAAGCAAATGTTTCTTCGAAAGATATACCTTCAACCTGTGCATACCCCTTGCATACTAATATTTCCTTATTCCTGGTAACATGTCCATCCTCATTTAACTTGTTTATGAAAACCGAATTTGTTCCAATGAAATCATTGTCCTTTTGTCATGGAACCAGTTCCCAAGTATCACTATTTTCAATATGATCCAATTCTTCGTTCATAGCTGCTAATTAATGTTCATCATGACTAGCCTCTTCAAATCCACTAGCCTCAAATGTGGCCAAGAGTGCAGGATGGGCTTGTTCTGGCAAGCATAGTTGTCGATTTCTATTGGTACCTATGCCTTCATTGATGTCCCCAATGATCTAATATGAAGGATGGTTCTTTTGATACCAGTTCTTGGGAGTCTTTGAAGGTACCTATGGTTCATTTCTTTTCTCTTCCTTGTTATAATTTGTTTCCTCATTTGTTTTCACTTGCTTCGGGGTTTCCTCTTTGACCTTTTCTAGTTTTTCCTTTTGTGTCTCTAGTTCGCCTAAGTAAAGATTCCTTGTAATTTTTAGGTCCACAAGCTTCATCAAATGTTAAATTGATGCTTTCAACTATCTGGTTGAGTCTTTGATTATAACATTTGCATGCTTTTCTTTTGCATGAGTAACCAACAAATATGTCTTCATCTATTGTGAGCCCTGTTTTCTTGGCTTCTTGTCTTCCCTTTTAATGTAGCATTTACTTCCAAAAACTTGAAAGTGTGTGAAATTTTATGGTCTTCCCCTCCATCGTTCATATGGATTCTTATCACAACTTCTTTTAATTAATCCTCTGTTCAAAATGTATATTGTTATATAAACTACCTGAAACCAAAAATTGTTGTCCAATTTTCAATCAATCATCATCGTTTTGGACATTTCTTTTATTATTCTATTTTTCCTTTCAATTACTCCATTTTTTTATAGTGTCCTAGCTGTTGATAACTTCCTTTTTATTCCATGTTCCTCACAGCAATGTTGAAATTCTTTGGATTTGAATTCTCCACAATTATCTTATCTCAAAGATTTGATCTTCAAATCAGTTTCATTTTCAATTATTTCCTTGTATATTCTGAAACATTCAAATGCTTCGAAGCTTTTCTTCAAAAATTTGACTGTTTTCATCCTGGTATAATTTTCAATCCTTAACATGAATTATTATTCATCATCAAGTCCTTTAGTCTTCATCATTCCAAATAGGTCAGTGTGTATCAATTCCAATGGCTTTGATGTGGAATGTTCTTTCGTCTTGAATTCAACCCTTGTTTGTTTTCCATGCCTGCAATATTTACATGTTGCACTGGTAGGTTTCAAAATTAGTGGAATTTCTATTATAGCATCCATTTTACTAATTTTGACAAGGTTTTCAAAGTTTATGCGTCTCATCCATCTATGTCAAAGCCAAATTCCATCTTATTTTACCAAGAAACAACCTTTAGTAGCCTCATCCAAAGTATAGTATGTCGTGTAGAGTCCTAATTGCGATAGCCACCAGTTAGTTAGTTTTATCTCTTCATATTTTACATTTCTTAAAGTCAAAGAGCAATGTGTGTCCATGATCACACATTTGAATTACACTCAACAAACTATTATTCATATTTTTAATGAGAAGCACATTCTTTGTTGTAGCATCCTTGCTTCCAAGCTTGATTGTGCATGTTCGTATAATGTTTGCAGATCCATCATTTCAAAAATAAATTGTTCCATAATTTCCTTAATTTAGAGATATACATTTTTTCTTGTCTCCATTCATATGCATTAAGAAGCCACTATGAACATACCACACATTCTTCTTTTTCTTTTGAGCTTTTAGGGCAAGTGTGCATCTTTCAATTTTCTTCCTCAAACTTGACCATTTATATTCGGTTGTGATTCCTTGGGGAAGAATTAACTTTGCAATATTTATCCAAATTTCAAATTTGTTGAATTTATAGCATTCTACTTCATTACTTAAATAACCAAACCTATTGTAGTTTTCTACGTAATCCTCTTGGGATTTCCTAGTATAATCATTCTAAAGAATAACCCAAAGTTGCTAATGTTCCTACCATAGGCTTTGATAATTTACAACTTATTGTGCTATACAACCCCCATTTACTTTCACTAAATAGGGACCATATAAAATAAATAGAAAATTTATAAGCAATTTTATCTTATCCTAAGTCTAAAATTTAGGAAATAAGTTTATTTTCATTTTCACTTTGATATCTTAGCGCTCATCCTGAATCACATAACTTACAAAGAATAAGTTAAAACATAATAAAATGTTGCGGTGGCAGTATGCGTTATAACTTTTCGAGTCATATAAAATTCCCGTTACAAATGCTTTAAACATCACTTTAAAAATAAATCGCATTGCGCCTTTTAAAAACAATCAACTTATGACAATTCGGTAAAGGTTGCGATGAGTCAGACCCGACGAATTAATAAAGAAACAATGTAAAACAACGTGCTGATAAAGCGCATCGACGCAGTTCTTTAGTGCACTTCATTTCACAACGAATAACCAATTGTAAGTTTTATTCACAGGATGAAAATTATGATTTGCACTCATGTACATTTCGCTAAATTCATCGGTAACAGAAAACATAACTAATAGAACTAACTTTGAGTTGCGATATGTGATATTGATAGTTATTACTCAAGTGCGTGAAATGATTCATATCTAATTAATCAAATATAAGATCTAACATATTAAATTAATCGAATAGACATTTTACGTAAAGGTGTGTAAGAGATTTGATAGGAAAAATTATGGGTGATTAACGACATTTAATGGGAGTAAGGTTTGAAAGATTGATATCTAACTGTAGTTTGTTTTGAATGATTGAACATCAAATTTTTGATTATATCATTTTAACTCTATCCTTCTCTTCATTCACCTCAGATCTAAATTTTTCTATTTTCACTTGAATTCAGGAAACCACTTAATGAAGCAAAGATAATAGGGATGAACAAGAAAAGCAAGGAAATTACCCAAACATCATCTACTGAAAACTCAGTTATGTCTGCCTTATTCTCAGATACCAGCTGCAAAAAGGATTGTGGTAGTTCCTCGTATAGGGAGGCAGTGTATCAACTCTTCGAGAATAAACAGCCAAGGGTAATAACCAAAATTGCTACTGTAGGTGCATCTGTTTCTTTAGAACCGTCCTGTTTCAAATTTGCATGCTCATTCATTCATAAAGTACCAACAAGGCCCAAGATTCTCCCCTATACATATATTATTAAGTGGGTAATTGACCACCTGAACATAGTAAATAGGAAATTTAATAATTCAAAGGATGGGAATATTGGTTCATTCATGGAAGAATATTTGAGGACAATCTACCACTTACCCATCCCGCTACAGAACTATGAAAAAGCTTTTGTCCAAAGCTTTACAGAGAAACACCTTGACCTGATGAAAGTTATAAAGGAATGAAAGGATGACCAAGGCAAGTTGAAATGGGACAAACGCAGTATGTACCCAATAGCACAAACTCCTACCCCTTATTGCTATGCTACTGGAATGTTGTGTAGATTGTTTGCAAAGCCTGATACTACTAGGTTTTCTCTAGATTGGGTCCCATTAATTGATGCAATCGTCAATTATTTAATTCTAAATTGGGAAAATATCCTGTCTGATAATTTTTCCAGAAGCATCATGGAGTATAGAAGTAAAATAAGTGTTTCCTCTAGGGCAATACCCCCCTTTTATATGAGTTCCTATGTCATGGACGCAATTTGCTTTTGTTCTAGTTTTCCTACCATGGGATGGAAGTGGGAAACCCAAGACCCCACTCCAATCCATATTTACTAGAGAGCCCTTTGGGAGTTAGATTTTCATTTACATTTTTACAAATTTTTCCATAGAGTCATGCTACCTATGCACCTAATTATATTCAATGAGAAATCCCCTAGGATTTCCAGAGAGGCTAGTACAGACATTTTGCCTGTTGCTAGATGGTTTACTGAAGAAAGTTTTACCTATGTCAAATTTTTTGGGAGTTATGCTTCTCCCCATGTCTTGCCCTATTATGTTCCTGACAAATTACTTGCTAGAGGAATTGATAACCAACTTGTAGTAAGTGGTATTTCGAAGCAACTCAAAGATTCCAAGAAGGCCATTTGGCCTAATTTCCCTTTGTAGTGCGATACTTTTGCACTTTTTGATATTGGTCATACCTTCAAGGATGTTTAAAATGTTAATTATTTGAATTTGGTTGTAATGCCAAAGTGGCCATATGAACCAAACGATGTGATTAAGAATTTCACCACAGAGTTGAAAGTGAAGCCTTTTTTGAAAGAGATAGATAGATTTGATGATTTCTTTTGAGAAATTCATAGGTGTATAAAAATGCATCTAAAGTCGACCTAGTCAAAATGACTTTGAAGCCTTCCAAACATACAGAAATAAGATATTGGAAATAATTTTTTTGGATTAATTCCTTATTGAAGATTTACACATATCGACTCCAAGTATTATCTTAGATAATGAAGCCAAAGACATGTCTGAAGATGAATCCCAAGAAAAATCTAATCATGAGTCAGGGCAATTAGAACAGAATTCTTTGAATTCAAATCACTCTGATAATGAATTCGAAAACAGAAATGAGAGCCCAGAAAAGGTAATTGATAAAGTAATCAAAGAGATTGAAATGAAAAAGGAAGGAGGAATTAATGGAGCTGGATCATCTTCCCAAGAAATTCAGCATATCCAGAATACATCTGATCAGCCAAAGAAGTCCCAACCAAAAGATCTGAAGAATGAATGGGATTTTTTTTCCAAAGCACTGCAAACGCCACAACCAAATCCTAATACTGATCAATCTACTAGTTTTCAAATGCCAGAGCATTCCAAGAAATTAGTGGAAACTGCAACTCTGCTACAACAGGTACCTGAAACTCATGATCAAGAGATCATTTCGGCCTACCCTACAGAGTAGACATTTTTACAGATTGAAGAAATTCCTTTCCTGGATTTCTTCTACAGTCCTAGTCATAAGGTTGTAGTTAAAAGAACAAAAAGGAGAAGAATGGATGATACAGTTTGAAATCTTACAAGTGAATCTATTGACGTTCTATGGAAGGATCCTCTAGCTGATCCTACTGAACATTTAACCAAGTTATCACAGTTTGTAGGGGCATATGCTACTGCCACTATTGACAAGGCTACTGAAGTTCAATTGTTACTGAAGCAAAGAGAAGACAAAATACAAGAGTTAGAGAGATTGTTAGAGCAAGAAAATTTTAACTCTGGTAGGCAGATGGAATTGAAAATGTCTCAATTTCAAAAGGATTTTGAAAGATTAACATTGCAGTATCAGGCGCAACTTACAAAAAAGGAAACGCAACTTGAAGCAGCAATGAACAAATTAAAAATCAAACCTCAAGTAGAGCAATTTATAAGAGAAGAATTGGAAATGAATGTAAAGCTAAAGCAGCAACAAGAAGTATTTTGTCAACAAGCGTCAATCACCAACTCTTACTGTGATTCATGTAAAATTCTGATCCAGCAAGTGGCTAATAGGAGACTTGAGTGTGATAAAATTGAAAAGAAGATTAATGAGTTCATTCAGTGGCAAGCATCTGAGGAACATCAGTTTAGATGAGTAGGAATTTTTACATATGGTACTTCTATTCATTTATATTAAGTTTTCCTTTCTATATTGACAGTTATCTTTTCACTTTCATTATATATTTGAACTGTTATCATAAATGAATGTTAAATGCACGTATGTACTAATATTTGTCTATGATTTATTATCTGATATATAACCACACATATGAATGTGATATACATTACATAATTCTTTTGATAAAACTATTTTGTTAAAAGAATCATCTTTACATAATTTTCATCTCTTTCGGTTGTTAAATAATCTTCATTACTAATAGTTGGAAGATATATCTTTAGATCGCATAAAATAAGAAACACCCCGGGTATATAGTAGAATAGATCATTTTAGATAAATGCATGTGATAGATTAAAATCATTTCCCATTGCATGTTATATAAACAAAACACACCCCAAAATCATCCTTATTAGGACACTGATCCCTTCATCCCTAGTCGGAGCCACCACACCAAACGGAAAAGGAATTGCTCTAAGGTCTGGACTAGGTGTTTCCCCCATGTTGCGGCAACAGAATTCAAAGGCCTCAACATTTTGGTGCTAGGAGGGAAATTGTGAATGGAAAGAAGATCTAATCAATCTAAAATTCAATCTAAGAGTCTCTCTCCCTCTAGATCCCCTTCAACTTCTAGAACATTAGCTAGATCAAAATCTTTAAGATCTGAAGTTGAACATCCTTCTCCTAAGTCTCCTAGTGATACTCAACCCATACTATCTCCTGATTTTCATCAAAATTCCCCTGACGTTTAGTCTTTGATAGAAAATTTAGAGAGAATATCCATTTATGCTCAAAAGTGTGAAATTTCTCAATCATCCGAGATTAGTGTTTCATCATCTTTACAACCCAGAAGAATATTAACTCGATTAGAAACTCAAAAGACAGGAATGCCTCCCTTTGAATTTACCATCAATACTTCTAAGATTGAATCAGAGTCAATAACCAGTGAGGTCTTATCTAATAATCCACCCCATTCACCTCCATTACCTCCACTCACCTCCACAACTTCCATTCCAATAATCAGTGTTACTTTAACTAGTACCGGTACACAAACTACTACTCCTTCAACTAGTTCTAGCAATCATCCTGCCTCTTCTTCAACTCAAACTCAATCCATCACCTCCACCCAAGGTCCAATGGCAGTCCAAGTACCTCCACCAAATGTACGACCATGGAACAATCCAGGGGCTGTACAAATTCCTTCTCCTCTTCATCCCATCCAAAAATACCCTAAAATATGGTTACCTAAATTTAATCCTGATGATGGTCTTCCAGCTGAAGAACACATTCATAATTACATGTTAGCCATTAATTTAAAGGAGGTAGTTGAAGAAGATTGTGTTGTAAGATTATTTCCATATACTTTCACAGGATTTGCAGGATCCTAGTATTTTTCATTACCTTCCCGCTCTATAACTAGTTGGAATATGTTCGAAGAACAATTTTTAGCTAAGTTTGGAGATGACAAAACCACTGCATTACTCATCGACGATTTATCAAATCTAAGGGCTAAAACATGGGAGAAAATAAAATATTTTAATTCAAGATTTAATAAGTTACTCAATAAAATTACTGCTACATCAGTTCCTGGTGTAGAAGTTAAAATTGAGTGGTATATTTCATCTCTCCCATCTAATATATCCATTTTTGCTGATAGAGAAAAATTACCTACATTGGTAGAAAATATGAAGGAATCTTTATCTGTAGAGAAACGCATAATCGCTCTTGAAAATAAGAATTCCCAAAAATATAGGAAATCAAAGAAAATATCCTTCAAAGATCATTAAAAAAAGAATCCATCCAAAGACCCTTTTGATGTAGAAGGTCTTCAGAAAGTTTTAAAGACTATGACAAATGTAATGGCAGACATCAAGAAACAAGTTGCTAAAAGTTATAATTCAAAAAAGACTTTCAGACCCTTCAAGAAAAATCAATCTTCTAATTCTCAACCACCTAATATCATATCTAATGCTGAGTCTGATCAAGATACAGATGAAGAGCAAACAGAAGAAGAATAAATTGAAGTAGAAGAAGAAGTTGAACTAAATGGAATGTGGGATTTTATCCTACCAAATGAGGATCAACAAGAAGATTTACCTGTAAGTACAAGGAGAAAGAATACCACTGAAGCAACGCAATCAAATCAGAAACAGAAGAATTCAACACCTGCTAAAGATAAAACATTAAGTAAAAAGTCTACATCTAAGGCTACACAAAAAAACCCTAATACTTCAAATGTTCCACCTACATCAAATACAATGTTAGTCTCTGACACCATTCAATATAATGTAGTCGAGGATATGAAAGAGGCCAGGGCCAACATTTCAATTCATGAACTTATTAAATTAAAACAACAGCAGAAAATCTTACTTAGAGATTTAAATGCAGTTTTCGTTTCAGCCTTACCCGCTCCACCAGTAGTCCAAGATGCTAATCAAATGGGTAAACCTCCTTCTCCTTCAACTAAAATAGATGCTACAGATTTTATTATGATAGATAACTGATCCATCTCTCATACTCCTCCATTTCTTTTAACCTATGAGATCTATAATAAAAATGTCCATAATTATTTAATAGACTTAGGGGCTTCCTCTAATACCATGCCAAATTCAGTATGTGCTAAGTTGAACATAACTCTTCGGAATTTTCCTATTCATATAGTACAACTTGATAGAACTAAAGTAGAGGTTGTAGGAGAAATAAATTTTGTCTCTATTAGATTGTCATCAAACCCTATGGTTGCTCAGATAATTGATATATTAGTGGCTGATATTCTTGAGTTTTACGGTTTAGTGTTAAGCAAAGACTAGTCTGAAAAGCTTCATGGATATTTTGCAACAGACTAGTCGCATATGTGGCTACCAAACAATGGAAAGCCAAATCAAATCCGGGTAGACCGAGAGAAATTCATGAAGCATACAGTTACTAATCTTGAAGGGATAAACGAGCCAGTAGCATTCAATAATAATATTATTGGAAATTACTTGGCAGAATCATTTCTTGGAAATTTTAATGCTCAACCATCACCCTTTTTTATAGTGAAATTATCTCTTAAATCAATAATTTTTCCCAGACAAACACTTCTAAATGTAAAAAAATTGTAGATAAACAAGTAGTTAATTCTTTATTTTGGGTTGTTTATTTTGATGGCTCTAAATTAGAAGATGGCGCAGGAGCTGGTTGTATTTTAATAAGCCCAAAAGGAGTAAAAATCATGTTAGCCTGCAAACTCAAATTCAATTGCACAAACAATATAGCAAAATACAAAGCATTAATCCAAGGTTCGTACAAAGCAATTGATATTAGCATCAAATATCTGAAAGTCCTAGGAGATTCCAAAATCATTGTCAAACAAGTCAGAGATACCATCCATTTTCATTCTGGACATTTAAAGCATTACCAATCATTAGTCCAGGAATTGACTACTCATTTCTTAGCTTTCAATATTTCTTCTGTGCCCATAATACAAAATGCTAGTGCAGATTTATTGGCTATTGTAGCATCGAAATTAATTCCATCTCAAATATTTAGTCTCGATAGATTTTCCATTGAATTGATTTTTAGACCATCTGTCCCTAACGATATTACCAATTGGAGAGTATTTAATAATGATTATGATATCATAGATTTCCTTACATCTGAAGGATCTTATGATAATCGAATTCTAGATGAAAATGAATATGACACTCAGATAAAGGATGAACAAGATGAATATCCAATTCCTAAGTCAGTTGTCAAATTAGAATACCTTTATGATCTAAAATATAGGTTTAAGAGTTACTAACTCTAAAACTCAAAGTTCGACCTTAAGATTTGAGTTAGGGAACTGGTGGTAAACCTCAAATTGTCAATTTAGGTCTTGGTCTTTCTTCCGATGAAAGATTATCATTTGTCAAGATATTAAGAACTTACAAAATTGTTTTTGCTTGGGATTACACTAATCTTAAAGCATATGACACTTTTGTTATTCAACACACTATTCCTATGATTTCAAATGAAAAACCTATACAAGAAAAGTTGAGGAAAATTCACCCAAATCTTGAAAATCAAATCAAAATGTAGTTGAATAAACTCCTAAATGGGTTTCAAATTAGGTTAATGTCGTAAAGAAAAATGGTGATATTAGATTTCCTTTTATTGATTTTAGGAATTTGAACAAAGCAAGTCGTAAGGACAATTTTCCACTACTAACCATAACAAGTACTACAAAGTACTTAGTTCCTCGAACTTATGTCTTTTTCTAGATGGATTTTCAGAAATAACCAAATTTTCATACATCTAGATGACGGTGTTAAAAGAATGACTGTGACTAAGTGGGGAACTTATGCCTATCAATAGATGTCATTTGGGTTAATCAAAGCAAAGCCACTTTTCAAAAGAGTTACACATACCAGAGGACTCATCAACAAATCGCTGGTTATGTATCTAGATGACATTATGCCTTTTCTAGACAAGCAACCAATCATGTGAATGACCTAAAGAAAGCTCGACCGATGTAAAAATTATGGAATTTCATTAAAACCAAAGTAGTCATATTTTGCTTTAAATGAAGGAAAACTTTAGGATTCATCGTGTTCAAGAGATGTATCTATATTGATCCCGAAAGAATCGAAGAGATTAAAATAATTCCTTTCCTCATAACAAGAAAACTATGCAGCTTTTTCTTGGGATTGCATAAATTTGGTAAAAAGATTTGTCCCTCGAATTTTCTCAAATATTTTTACCTTGCAAACCATGATTAATAAAAATTCACTTTTAAAGGGGACACAACGAAAGAGAAGCATTTGATTTAATCAAACAATCCATTATCAATGCCCCATTTCCGACTACCCCCAATTTTCTTAATCCTTTTACTTTATACACCTTCTCATCATATGCATCTTATGTTGTTGTTCTTTAAGGTGTTTAACGACCAACAAATCACACCAATATCATTTTTCGCTCCAATTTGCATGCGTTTAAATAAATTATTCATCTCATGAGAAACAAGCATTTGTCGTCTTTAAAACTATAAATAATTTTAGGCCATTTCTCTCAAACTCACTCCAAAAATAATAGTTTCTTGCTTCTCAGTGACACAACTATTGATGCAAAGAAAATTAGGAGAGAAAAGGGCTAATCAAGTTACTTTACAAGAATATGATGTAGAAATTAGACCTATAAAATTGTTAGAGGTCAAGGTTTTTGGCAGAATGCTACCTGGAGCATCCCATTTATCATCAAAGGCCAATTCAGTAATAATGTGCAAATATCGTAGGTAAGCCTCAATGATGTGCAATCTCAATACGTCGATCTCAAGTTTTATTTGAAAATGGATATGCCCTAACTCAACTCAGCTTATAAAACAAAACATGCTTTGAGATTAAAGGCCAAGCAATATGAAATAATCAATGACGTATTGTTTAGAAGAAATTTTGATTCTATGTTGTTAAGATGCTTGCAGAAAATCGAAGGTGAGAAAGTTTCGTAGGAACCCATGATGGACCACCGGAGGGGAAATTTTTTGAGGAAATACAACAAGACATAAAAATCGTATGTTGGTTACTATTTGCCTACACTTTTCAAAGATGCTCATGAATATGCAAGAAAATGCAAATTTTGTCAAAGTGTTTCTAAGACAAAGGAAACCGGCCTTTCCTATTGCTACCTAATTATCGAACAACCATTTGAACAATGGGGATTAGATATAATTGGTGAGATCGTTCCTAACCCTTCCAAAAAGCATAATATATTCTCACAAATACAAACATTTTTTTTTACTAAGTAGGTGTATTGTTCCACTAAGGGTAGCCAACTCCTCGAGAATATTATTGAGTTCATTGATCAATTTATCATAACTAGGTTTGGTTTACTCTATCGCTTTAATGTTCGATAATGCATATGATTTCTCAGAGTCGCTATGGTATCATTTGCAATCAAAAGAGTTTTGCAACTTTAGCATTCCTCGCTAATTATTATCCCCAAGGAAATGGTTTAGCAGAACTACAAATAAAAATCTTATTCAAATCATCAAACGAATCGTTGATCAAAACCAACAAAATTGGCACAAGTCATTAATATTGCTCTTCGCGTATCGATAACCTCAAGGCCTCCATTGGCACTTCTCCATTCAATCTTGTTTATGGAAAAGAAGTTGTTATTCCTACCAATGTAGTTATTCCTACTCTTGTCTTAGTTCAATTTATCGATGAATTCCTTCTTCTTCCTTTCAAGTAAGACAATTTCAAATTTAAGCTTGAAGAAGAAAGAGAAAAAGCTAAAACTACTCATACACATCATCAGTAGAGTAGTAAAAGCTTCATTTGATTCAACTCGTCGTGAATCCAAAAAACTTTCAAATTGGTGATCCGGTATTGAAATGGGACAAAGCACATGAGGAAAAAGGTAACTAGGTCCATTTCAAATCATTGAAGAAATAGGCCCATCAACATTTTTATCATAAGATCTATCACAAAAGAGACTTTTCGCTCGTCAATGGGAAAATTTTAAAGAAATGCTTTTCATAGGAGGTAACCCCTTTTATTCCTCGTATATTATTGTCTTTTATTTTCTTAGGAAAATAAAAGTTGCATAATATTGATTTTTGGCTTTTCAAGTAAACATCCTTTAAAAATATTTTTCGATTTATCACTTATAGAAATAAAAATTTAAGAAAATAATCGAACGATTTGAATATCAAATAGATTCTATTTTACCGAAAGATTCGATTTCGTTGAAGTTATTTATTCTTTGATGAACTCTCATCTTTATAAAGCATGGTTACTATGTTATCGCGGAATAAAAGAATCTTTAACATAGTAAAGACTCTTTTGGCGTATAAGCAATCTTAAAACTCTAAAAATTATCATCCGAATCCTCGAAGGACCAATGATTCACCCCATCCAAGAAAACTTATCAATTTTTAGAAAGAAATTTGAAAAATTATGCTAAAAGGCTTAGAAGATAATAAGTCTCATCAAGAGCTTGTTTACCATGTTCATAAGGAAATAGCTGAACCGACATTACCACACATCGCCTACCAAAATAGGGTAATGACTTGAGATTATATCAAGAGGAAAGGGGTCTCATCAAGAGCGCCTTGACTGGCTTAATTACAACTAGTAAATGGCATTACCAATATTTGGTTACTAAGCCAAGACAATGGATTTTAAGTAAATAAAAATACAATATAAAATATCTACGTAAAAGAAATCAAGTTCCAAAAGAGATCAAGTATATAAAGTTGAAATTTATTTTTGAAGATTGTAAGAAAGACCTGATGGGACAATGAATCATTGTTGGGTAAAAGGTAAACCCGCCAAAAGCTTGAATCGCTCTATTGGGTCGTAGGCTCTACCCATGATAAAAGAGTATATATTTATAAAGCTAAATCGAAAGAGCCACATGCTTCATCTTTTTGAACTTAGTAAAGACCGATATAGATACTCATACTCTTATTTTTAAAGAGGAATTATTATGCAATTACACTAAGAGAGATTTTATTGCTTAGTGAGATGTTATTTATTGGAATTCATTCTCGCAACTACTATTTCGAAAAGTTTTTAGAAATTTCAAAAAGCTAATCATAGATAGTTGGTTCTCCCAAGTGAATCGCCAATTGTTGTACTATACAACAACCCCCATTTACTTTCACTAAATAAAAGGACACTTTAAAATAAATAAAATTTATAAGCTTGATTTTATCTTATCCTAAGTCTAAAACTTTAGGAAATAAATTTTCTTTCCCATTTCGCTTGATCTCTTAGCACTCATCGCAAATCGCATAACTTACAAGTGAACAAGTTAACATAATAAAGTGTTGCGAGTTGTGATATGCGCTATAACCTTTTTCGAGTCATATAAAATTCTCTATTACAAATTCTTTAAACACCGCTTTAAAAATAAATCGCATCGCGCTTTTAAAAACGATCAACTTATGAGAATTCGGTAAAGTTTGCGATGAGTCGGACCCGATGAATTAATAAAGCAACAATCATAAAACTTCAAAGATACGATAAAGCACATCAAGATGATTCGTAATGCACTTCTTGTACATTTCGAAGAAGAAATAACAAAATGTAAGTTTTATTACGCATGAAAATTGTGATCTCATGACGGCGCATCGCATTTCGCTAAATTCACTCATGACGGAAAACACAACTATATAATAATAATAAATAGAGTTATGACATGCGATATTGATACTTATTATTCAAGTGTGTGAAATTATTCATATTCAATCAACCAGACATAAAACGCAACGTCTTAAATTGATAGAATAAACATATTACATAAAGGTGTGTAAGAGATTTGATAAAGAAGAATTATGGGTGATTAGCGCATTTAAGGGGAGTAAGGTTTGGAATATTGATATCTATTTCTAGCGTGTTTTGAATGATTGAGCATCGATTTTTTTATTATATCATTTTAACTTTGTCCTTCTCTCCGTTAATCGTAGATCTAAGTTTGCTTTGTTCACTTGAATTCAAGAAACCACCTAACAGAGTAAGGATAATCGGAATGAACAAGAAAGGCAAGGAAATTTCCCAAAACACCGCCTGTTGTAGACTCGTACATGTCTCCCTTATTCTCGCATACCACCTCGCAACAAGTATTTCTAGAGTTCCTCATGGGAGGCAATGTACCAACTTCTTGAAGATGAACAACATGTACAAACAAATCGGCTATGTCAAAACGACCATTTCCTACACTCATCTTATTTCGGGGATGCTGTATGCCCATTCCTTCACAAAGAAGCAACAAGGTTGAATATTATCCCTTGATACGTATACATGGTTAAGTGGGTAATTGGACTAATTAACATAAAGAATAGGACTTTTAAGAATTCAAATATGGAGAATATTGGTTCATTCATGGCGAAGATTTTGAGGACAATGTACCACTTACCCATGCCACAAAGAGAACTAAGGACAGCTTTTGTCCAAATCTTTACAAAGAAACATGTAGACATGATGAAAGTTATAAAGAGATGGAAGGATGACCAAGGAAACCGAAATGGGGACAAACCCCTACATGTACCCGTAGCACAATTACCCTCCCCTTATTGTTATGTTGCCGAATGTTATGTGCATTGCTCATGTGTGCCGCATACTACTAGGTTTTCCATAAACACTAGGTCTCGTTAACGACGGCACCGTCAATTATTCAATTATGAATTGGGAAAATATCATGTGTGATCATTTGGCTAGAAATATCATGGATTATAGAAGTAAAAGAAGTGTTTCCTCTAGGGAAATATCCTCTTTTACATGAGTGCTTATGTTATGGACGTAATTTTCTTTTGTTCAACTTTTCCTACCATGGGATGGAAATGGACAACCCAAGACCCCACTCCAATCCATATTTACTACGTAGCCCTTTGGGAGTCGTATTTTCATTTACATTTTTACAAATGTGCAATGGAATCATGCTACTTATGATGATCCAGAAAAATAAATATTTACCAAGTAGGATATAAAGTTTGAATAAAATAATTATCAATTTAAGATATTAAATTAGTAATTATTATTCTAGAATATTTAATAAATTTTTGAGATACTTAGAAATAGAAATTTGTTAATAAAAATAGGACTCTGCAAAAGAGTTGTTTCTAGGCTCTAAGTTAGGAATAAAGTTAAGAGAATAGATAGGAGGTCATTTAATGTAAGTGGACACTTGTTATTTAATAATTGATCCATAATTAGTGGAAGTTAGGACATTGAGCTTATAAATAGTTCATTGCAAGAGTGTTTTTGTTGTTCTGCAAACTCTTGCATAATTCCAATGTAATTGTTTTTTCCCCGATTAATAAAATTACGTGTTTGAGGACACTTAGGCCATTATCGTGGTATCGTAGCCACGATAATGTTGGGCATGATACAGAGGAGGAGGATCTCCACTTCACTAATTGGTGGAAAACTCAACTCCGTTGAATCGATCGCTGAATGATTGCGCCAAGTTTGTCAGCAGTCGTGGAGAACATTAAGTTATGGTGATTGAATGGTTTTTGTGTTGAACTCGGCACTCGTGAAGTTATACTTCCGATCACCGCAACATTTTTTTTTTTTAATCTCCGTAAAATCGAAGTGAACCTTGGGTTAACGCAACAAGCAACAGAAGATAGCAATTAAAGCAAGATTTCAATTGAAGCAGGCGTTGTATTCGATTTGAAATTTGTAGAAAGAAGCATTTAAACGCCGAACATAATCGCTACCAACGTTTGGTACTGCTTGATTTTCCTTCCATTTTACACCGTAAATTCGTTTTATATGCTTCCGATTTGTCATTTTACGATCAGAAAAACTTTAAAATTCATTCATGCATTGTTTGACGGTAGCTTGGGAAGGAGAGCTTCATCGACAAACACCTCAGAAAGAAAAGAAAATGAAAACAACAAAGATAAGCAAAAAGAGCTTAAATGAATCGCGTTGAAGCACGTTTTTTGAATTGGAACATTATTCGACAAACATGTAAAGCCGGTGTGCAGATGAGACATCGTATGTAAGATCTACTTTTACGTTGTTTGGTGTACCAAATAAGCTAGTGTTTTGTGTTTGCAATTCAAAAGGTCGAATTGAATATTGAAAGCCAAAGAACAAGAACGCGCAAACGGCCTCTTTGGCATGCTCTCATAGCTCAAGAACGCAAACGCGCAAATGCCGTAGTTGAAGAACAAGTAAAAGTTCAAAGATTTGATATTGCTTGTCTTTTTAAAGATAAATCAAAAAATGTTCCGCCGGAGAAATAAGGTAATGTTTTTTGTAATATTTTGGAGCAAAGTCAAAAAAAAAATTTGGAGTAATAAGAAGATTTTTTTGGCTTTGTAATTTGTTTCTCAAGATATTGTAACTCAAAGTAATTTTACTTGAGGAGGGGTAACTTGTTTTTACCAGATTGTGCAAGAGCACTATTGTATAAGTCAAATTTTGGAAAGTTACCTTGTAATAGTTGAGAAATCACTAGGAGCCAAGTGCAAAGCTCACTAATTTTCTCCCCGTTTCAACGACTATTCGAGGGCCGGGCGCTGCCTCGATGTATCGTTTTTTGCGTCGTGTGTTGCCGTTGTGTTGCGCATCTTGATATTTTTTTGGAGCTTGGATTCATGGTGTGAAGTTTTAAACACTACAATGTCTAAGTTGATTAATTTCTTCGATTCCGACAAACTTCTGAACGCTCAAAATATTGCGAAAAGCATGGCAACGCTCATCGAAACTACCTATTTATAATGAACTATGGCATGCTATTTGTGATGGAGATGTAAAGCCAAACAAACTCATGTATGCACCGCACTAGCAAAATGGGAAGTTAAAAATGCCAAAGCATTAGCTCTCATTAAATCTTCTCGTCAATGATGAAATGTATGTCCATATCGAAAATGCTAAAGATGCATGGTCCGTTTTGACAATTTTTAAAGAGTTGTTTGATACTCTACCAATCAAAATTTTACCTACAATTAAAATTGTTGCATCAAAATTGACCTAAGAAGGAGATATTTCTGAATACATCTCCTGTGAGCATACGAATATTGGGCGTGAAATTGTTACCGGGTTTTCAAGCAGCAGGCGTATGCTTTATGGTCACAATTTTAATCGTCGGACTTCCTCTTCCTACACACATTTTTGAAATCCTCTACAACTAACCTGGAAAGTTAGAAAAGCTAAAGTTTGATGAGCTCGCGAAATGTTGACTCAACATGATAAAACTTTTGGGAAGAAAAAGAAAGTTGGTGAAGATGTTTTTCTCACAGAGGCTGCAGATTAGCAACTCGAAATTCGATAATTCCGGTAACAAAGGAAAAGGTAATTTTAATCAAAATCAAGAAGGCAATGTGGGCTACAAATAACACAAGAGGGAAACAACTCCAACAGAGGCTCCAATTCAAAAGTAAAAACTATTCTCAAGGTAGAGGCAACAATCAAAATAGAGGATATCACATAAGGCACAGGATAGAATCCAAAAGAGAGGACAATCTCAAAAAAGAGGACAAACCGTAGGTCGAGGATAGTCTCAAGGAAGAGGCACCGATTTGATTCAAATTGTTTGCGTACGATGTAATGTAGTTGGTCACTATGTCACAGATTGTCGCACATCTATCAATAAAATTTCTAAGTTTCAATGTTCTTCAAGACAATTTGCAAATAACCAAGATCAAGATGATAATGACTCGTGTAATATGTCTTCACTTCTTCACCAAAGAATCCAAATTTCCTCCTATATTAAGAGTGATTATGAAGATGCTTTGATTTTGATTCAAGAGCGAATCAAAGACATGACCGTAGACTAGATTTCTTTTTGAATTTTCAAGTATGCCATCTTAATTCCATCTCTTCTAGCAACGTATGATACAAGCTTCAAATGCTACAAATGAATTTGTTGACGTTCTATGGAAGGATCCTCTAGCTGATCCTGTATCGAACATTTAACCAAGTTATCACAAATAGTAAGGCATATGCTACCGTCACTATGGACAAGGCTACCGAAGTTCAATTGTTACTAAAGCAAAGAGAAGACAAAATACAAGAGTTAGAGAGATTGTTAGAGCAAGAAAATTTTAACTCAAATAGCGTATGGAATCGAAAATGTCTCAATTTCAAAAGGATGTTAGAAAGATTAACATTGTAGCACGTGCAACTTATAAAAAAGGAAACACAACTTGAAGCAACAATGAACAAATTAAAAAACTAGACTCCTGCAGAGAAATTCATAAGAGAAGCATTGGATATGAATGCAAAGTTAAAGTGTTAAAGCAATGAAGAAGTATTTTTTCAACAAGCTTCAATCACCAACTCTTACACGTATCTGGCAAAATCTTAATCCAACAAGTGGCTAACAAGAGACTTGAGTGTGAGAAAATTGAAAAGAATATTAATGAGTTCAATCAAAGGGCAAGCATCCGATCGAGGAAAGGAAGTTGGATCTACCTCAAGTAGATAAATTTCACAAGGAAATTTTATTTAAGGATTGGGAAGCACAAAGCCTAAGACAAGGCATAAGGCAAACGTAAAGGCATCAAGGTTAAAATCAAATTATTGAATATGTTTATGAACAAACTTTTTGAAAGATGAGCTTATTAAAGAGTCCACAACTCAAGTGCTCTCGAAATCAAGTCATTAGAAGCACACTGAAACAAAGAAATAGACGCAAGAAGAAATTATTAAAAAGTAAATAATTTTGATCAAGAAAATTATTGAATTTTTTTATCAAACCTTATCATCATTGCATCACTTTCGCCTATTAACCGATTCAACAAAGAAGTCGGCATCATCACTTTCAAATGCAAACATTCAAGGGCCAGACGTCGTATCAATAATTTCGCAGCCCTACTCAACTTAAACTCATGCTAGATATTTGTCAACTTTGAGATAAAATCCACAAGGAGGATCAACACTCATAGTTATATTATTACTTTATTTTCCTAGATTGTAGTTGAAGTTTTCTCTTTACGAGGATGGTTGTTTGAAACCTCTACTTGTTTGTAACAATCTATTTTTAAACATATTATAGTTTAGTATTTAAACCCTTATCATGTATTTAGAGAAGGGTCCAAATTCACAAAAACATTTGCAAAGAATGTACCTCTCGAAAGTTTGTGAATGCTTTGATGGATTAATGGAACAAAATCTCATATTTTGACATTTGAAGTTGTTTAACTAATGTTGCACTATTGTACTCTTTTAAATCGTTTGAAAGTGAAGAGGAGCGTAACCACTGTCAGCTTATATGAGTAGGACTTCATACATATGGTACTTCTATTCATTTATATTAAGTTTTGCTATCTAGATTGACAGCTTATCTTTTTACTTCGCATTATATATTTGAACCTTCATATCATAAATTAATGTTAAATGCACTTATGTACTAATATTTGTCTATTATTTCTTATCCGATATATAATCACACATATGAATGCGATATACATTACATAATTTTTTCGATCAAACTATTTTGTTAAAAGCAATTATATTTACATAATTTTCATCACTTTCGACCGTTAAATAATCTTCATTACTAATAGTTGGAAGACATATTTTTAGATCGCATAAAGGAAGAAACACTGGTATATAAGAATAGATAGTTTTAGATAAATGCATGTGATAGGTTAAAATCATTTCTATGGCATGCTATATAAACAAAACACACCCCAAAATCATCCTTATTGTGAAACTCGTCCCTTCATCCCTAATGAGCTACTCACACCAAACGGCATGACTTTCTCTAAGGTCCGAACCTGGTGGTTGTTAAATTTGGACAACTAGGTCCAAACTCCATCTTCGTGATGCTCGTATGAAGATTCCAATATTTGTATTGGATTGCTCTTTCGCAGAGGTGTAAAAAATTGATCTAAAATTGATTTTAAATCACGTAGCGTAACATTATTTTGAATTTATTATTTATAATAAATTTAAGTGCAGTGCTCGCCCTTAAGGTTTTTACCCTCAAAGCAGATGTGTCACACACCTCTCATGATTGGTATTTATGTGGTCAATGTTGGAGCATTTTTCCACCATCTCAACACACATCTCCTCCTCTTATACAAGCATCTAAGAAGCAAACTTCTCTATCTCACACGTGGGAAATAAGGTAATGCGCTATCAAGAAGAAGAAGGTCGAAGTTTGGCTTCTGCGCAAGAAGGACGAATTACCTGGGCAACGTAAATCTACCAAGGCTAGTGGACTCGGGGAAAGTTCGACTAGCGTTGACTTTGGGTCAATGCATGGTCCAAAAGGGCTGAAAATTGGTGGAGACTTCGATTTGGAAGGTCGTACACATTGGCACAAGAACCGAGGTCAAAAGTTTGATTGAAGACGGAGCTGCGTTGAATTTATTGCTGCTGCCCTACGTTGACTTTTCTGGACAACGTTGACTTTTCTGGGGTTGACTTTGGGTTGACCGGGTGACTATTTTGAGGGTTGTTGTGACACAAGCTGGGTTGGCCGACCAAGAAGACTTTGCTAGTTGAAGCATCTTGTTGACCGCCGTAACGCACCACCACATTCTTCTGTTTCTGGTTTGTCTTCTATAGATCCTCTGGTATGTTCTATCAACATTTTACTTGATTGTTTATGTGATTGTTGTAGTGAAAAGTAAAGTTGCATCAAGCATAGAACATCTACATAAATTTACATGGTATCAGAGCTGAGGTGAAGACAAGCCCTATTTGTAGCAATCACCAGAGAGGATAATGGGTTCCACAAGCTATAGCTTCAAGGAGGATGACAAATTGACTGGGAAGGATGACTTCCATGCTTGGAAAATGATATTGGATCTCAAATTGGAAGACCAAGATGTCATGGACTATGTGCAGGGTAAAATCCAAGAACCTCCATCCACTACTATTGTTGCTGCCAAAACAAAGTACAAGAAGGGGGAGATCAAAGCAAAGCTGATGATCAGGGAATCCATTCATAAAACCTTGGTGGCCTACATGTCTGAGTTGGGCACATCCAAAGAGATGTATGATAAATTGATCCTCATGTTCAAGGCCAACAATGCGAATCAAGTACTATTCTTCAAGAATCAATTGAAGAATCTGACCAAAGGCAGGGATGAGTCTGTCCAATCATACTTTCTGAAGCTGACTGAAATCAGGAACAATCTGCTAGCTATTGGGGAGACAATAGCTGATCGAGAAATGGTACTCACCGCACTTGGAGGGCTCTCATCTGAATGGCATGTGTTCAACACTACCATTCTAAATAATAATGTGATACCTGACTTTGACGAAGTACTGTCAAGATGCGTTCAAGAAGAATCAAGAATGAAGGAGTATGGAAATGGAGGAAATGCTGCATACGCTGCTCATTCTAGAAAGAAGAACTCTGGTGGTCCGAAGAATAAGGGAAAAGCAGGGGCCCAAGGAAAGAAGGGCAAGTGTTTCACCTGTCATAAGCCTGGTCACTATGCTAGAGAATGTCCTTTCAAGAAGGATTCTCCCGATGGTGATGACAACAACAACAACCGGAGGAATGGCAATCAAAGGAACAACAGGTTCAAGGGAAAAAGGAAGGCTTCCTCTGGCGGAAATGAACAACCTTTCAAAAGGTCAAGAAACTCCAAGTATGAGGAATCACATGTTGTTGATAAAAGAAATGAATACATTCTTGTATCTGCCCTCTCTGTTACATCCCCACCCGACACTATGGATGTCTGGTTGATAGATAGTGGTGCCTCAAGGCATATCACTAGGTTCAAGGAAGCACTTTCTGATATGATTGAGAAGGATACTAATCTGGAAATTATCCTTGGAGATAATGCCACAGATCCCGTGAAAGGGACAGGGACTGTGACCCTCCACTTGTCTCAAGGTCAAGTCCTTCACTTGCAGGATGTACTCTATGTACCAAATTTGAAGAAGAACCTTGTGTCTATATTGGCCATGGAAGACAAAGGTTTCAATGTGGCATTCACTGATGGAAAGGTGCTCATGTGGAAGAAGAGCTTCAAGGAAGCTATCTCGATAGGGTTTAGAGTTGATACACTCTACCAGGTTGGAGGAAGTCCGCTGGGAGCAATGACATGTGATACTATTCGACAGACTAAACTATGGCACCGAAGGTTTGGACACCTTCACTACAAAGCCCTTCCCGAAGCAAGGAAGGTGGTGATAGGGATGCCTGAGTTTCCAAATAATCATGAAGGTGTATGTAAGGGTTGTGCCGAAGGAAAGCATACAAGGGGACCTTTCCCCTCAAGTGTCACAAAGACATCTGATGTCTTGCAATTGATCCATTTTGATCTATCTGGTATGCTGCCCGTGACATCCTTGGGAGGATGTTCATATTATATGACGTTCATAGATGACTTCTCTCGCAAAACCTAGATATACTTCTTAAAGAAGAAGGATGAGGCTTTCATGTGGTTCCGTACATTCAAAGCCTTGGTGGAAAATATGACAGGGAAAAAGATCAAGATTTTGAGAACTGATAATGGCACTGAATATGAGACAAATGAGTTCAAGGACTTTTGCAGAGAAGCTGGCATTAAGAGGGAGACCACAACTGTCTATACTCCCGAGCAAAATGGTGTTGCTAAATGAAAGAACCAGACCATTGTGGAAGCTGCCCGTGCCATGCTATGTGATCAAGGTCTGCCGAAGTTTCTATGGGGAGAAGCTGCGAACACTGCCGTGTACATACAAAACCGATGCCCGCATTCCGCTCTAGAATCCAAAACTCCCGAAGAGGTTTTCTCTGGTAAGAAACCTGATGTCTCACATTTTAGAGTTTTTGGATGTACTGTTTACTTTCATGTGCCGAAAGAAAAGAGGAGCAAGTTGGATGCTTTTGGGAAGAAAGGAATGTTTGTGGGCTATAGTGAAACTTCGAAGGCCTATAGAGTCTATGTGCCTGGTCAAAGGGAAGTGGAGATATGCCACGATGTCACCTTTGATGAAGATACTTCCTTGAGGAAAGTAGTCAATCTTCTGAGATCTGAGGAAGATAATGAAGCAAGGCTTGGAAATCAAGAGGAACCAAAGGATGAAACGATGCCTGATGTTGAAGGACCAATGGACCCGATTGATCCACCTCCTTCACTGGGAAAGAGACCATCATGGCTCAGGGACACTCTCGAGGATGTTGAGGGACATATGGCCCCAAAGGGGGACATTCCGTGAAAGCAAGAAGCCGAGTAGATACCAAGGGTATCTAGCAGCCATGAGTACTATTGTACAATCCGAGCCTGGATCCTTTGAGGAAGCCGTAAAGCATCAAGTCTGGAAGGATGCTATGCACGAAGAGTATGAGTCCATTATGAAGAATGATGTCTGGGATGTGGTTCCAAGACCAAAGGACAAAGCAATTGTCACCTCGAAATGGCTCTACAAGATCAAGCATGGATCTAATGGAAGTGCTGAAAAGTTCAAGGCAAGATTCGTTGCCCGTGGCTTCTCTCAAAAGGAAGGCATAGATTATGATGACATATTTGCACTTGTGGCCCGATACACCACCATTCGATCTATTATAGCCCTTGCTGCTACGCAAGGATGGAGTCTTCATCAGATGGATGTGAAGACCAATGTTACCAGACTCGGAATCGGCAATAAATCGGCGAGGCAAAAGAGCGAAGAGTTTGAATCGGATCGAGATAAAATCGGGAAAAAATCGGCAAATTCAATAAATAAAGAAATACACATATATTGAAATAAAACAAATATTTTTCATTGATATTCAATAAAGCCATGTCCAAACAATGCATAATATCAATAGATGTCCAAAATATCATGAATGAATAAGTATCTCATATATGTAAATACTATAAAATTTATATCACCTAAATTATTTACAATTTTTTTTTAAAATATAAAATTACCTAAATTATTGATTTTTTAGTATTTATATTACCTAAATTATTTACAAATTTATATTTACAAATTTATTTTAAATATAAAATTCTTATCACTTTATATTACCTAAATTCAATTTTTTTCAATACATTCATGGTACAATCAATAAAATTTAGTTAGAACTTTCTAACATATTAATTATTTAAATTTCAAGATTATTTAAAAAATATTGATATAAAGTCATTAAAAAATAAATTAAACAAAATCTATTTAAATCAAATTATATGTAATAATAAATAATGTTATTAAAACATTAAATAAAACAAAATTTACCTAAATTATGAATAGTAATATTCATCTATTCAATAAGTATAATATATTGAATTTTTAAAACATAATAATATAATTATAAAATATAATGAGAAAATTAGATATCATTTTTGAGGTTCAATTGAATTAAGTAAATTATTCATCTAATATAATGCACTTCTGAAATCCATCAAATAATAAAAACATATTTATAATAGATAAAAACACAACTGAAAATGAAAATATAATAATAAAATTATAAAATATAATGAATACATATTTAAAACAAAAATTATTTAAAATATATTATGGGTAGTAATATCCATCCCATTCAATAAGTAAAATATATTGACCTGTAAAAACATAATAATATAATTATAAAATATAATGAAAACATATTTATAATATATAAGAGCATAACTGAAAATGAAAACATAATAATAAAATTATAAAATATAATGAAAACATATTTATAATAGATAAAACTTAAAAGCATAACTGAAAATGATTTTGAGAAAGGCTTTTGATCTAAACCCTATCGTGATAATTTAAATTTGATGATAAGAGAGCGGCAACCATGAAAATTTGATTTTGCTAGCGGTAGGCAACACTAACTAATTTTAAAAATTGAGAGAGATAAATCACGATAAATCACTCCAATGTAGTAATGTACATAGCTGATAAACTAATTTGAATAAAAACTAAACTACAAAAAACCACACCACAGTCCACGCTGTTGAAGAGGGTGGTCTTCCGAAAATGTGCATATTACGTTCGTTGGTTATAACTGGGTAGACATTTCAATTCACTATAGTCGTCAAGGGTAGACATTGCCAAGCAAATCAGTAAATACTAAAAAATCAATAACTGAGAGTCATAATGGCGGCGGCAATGTCCAGGGAAAACTCGACGGTGGCAATGTTTGAACTCTTGGACGGCGGCAATGGACAGCTCCGGCAATGGACAGCTCCAACAAACTCCAGCACAACCGAGTGATGGCAAACTCCAGCATAGCTCCGGCAAACTCCAACACAACCGAGCGATGGCAAAATTTAGAGCGATGGCGGCAAACAGTCGTCGTGTAAATTACTAAATAAAATAGCAGGAGGGCGAATGAATAGCGAGCGGGCGAATAACCTATCGACCGATTGTTAATCGCGCAAGTCGGGTTAATCGCCTCTGCGCGAGTCAAACTCGCGTTGACCACGAGTCAAACTCGGTCAACGCGAGTTTAACTCGCGCAGAGGCGACTCTGCTCGTTTGGCCATCGAGCAGATTAGGAATCGCGACTAATCGGCTAAGTCATGAGTTACTACTGTTTCTTAGTGACGCATTTTTGCATGGTGCGATAAAGGAAGAGATATATGTGGAGCAACCTCTAGGGTTGGAAGTCCAAGATCGGGACATCCATGTCTGTAGGTTGAAGAAAGCCCTCTATGGGTTGAAGCAAGCACCCAAAGATTGGTACGAGAGGATAGATAGCTACTTGATGAAGCTGGGCTTCACTCGAAGTAATGCTGATCCGAACCTTTACTTCAAGGTTGTCAAGGGAAAACCTCTCATTCTGGTGCTATATGTGGATGACCTCTTCCTGACAGGTGTTGACCCTCTCATTCATCAGTGCAAGAGGGAGCTCGCTGCTGAGTTCAAGATGAAGGACCTAGGACTGATGCACTACTTCCTAGGCCTGGAGGTCTGGCAGAGACCTGACGAGATTTTCCTTTCTCAAGGAAAATACATTGTGAAGCTTCTGGAAAGATTTGGTATGGTGGACTGCAAGTCCGTGTCAACACCAATGGAACTCAACTTCAAGAAGTTGAGTGGCAGCGCTGCTGGGCCCGTATTGTCAAATCCTACTGAGTATCGTCAACTCGTAGGGGCCCTGATGTTCTTAGTGAACACCCGTCCAGATATATGTTTTGCAGTGAACACTTTGAGTCAACAGATGGTTGAACCTCATCACTTTCACTGGGTTAGTTCCAGGAATCTTCTGAGATACCTTCGAGGCACGATAAACCATGGGCTAAGATACACTGCCGAGAGCGTGACACTCCTTGGATATACTGATGCTGATTGGGCTGGCAGTGTGGTGGATCGTAAGAGCACATCGGGATGTTGCTTCAATCTTGGTTATGCTTCGATCTCATGGATGAGCAGGAAGCAGAAGTCGGTGGCTTTGAGCACCGCGGAGGCCGAATACATTGCTGCTAGTATGGCCTGTTGTGAAGCAGTTTGGTTGCGGAAGCTCTTTAGTGAGCTGTTCGGACATGTGCTAGATACCACTGTGATACTCTGTGATAATCAGAGTGGGATTCGTATGACTGAGAATCCTGTGTTCCACGACCGATCCAAGCATATTGATATCAGGTACCACTTTATCCGGGATATGGTACAGCGAGGCGCCGTAAGGCTCGATCATATAGGAACTGATGAGCAGGTCGCAGATATTCTCACTAAGCCCCTGGGAAAGGTCAAGTTCCTAACCTTCCGTGAGAGTCTTGGTATCGTGGAACGACCCTATGATGTGGGTCCCGTTGGACGATGAGCTCTGGGAGCTCTGGGGGGCTTTGGGGATAGCTTCTTGGAGCTATAAGCACTCACGGGGCTAGGCTTGCCGAACCTTGTGGTGCTTCTGCCCCACCGTTATGATGTTTGAGTTGGTTCACCTCTCATTATTTGTGCCCCGTATGCATCCTACCCATTGAGTTCAGGGCTCATGGGAAGTACCTCTCATTTGGCCAATGAGGTGGGAAAAGCTAGAGACTAGTAGCAAATACTGATGGACGCATCAGAGATTTCCGTACTCTCTATCTAGGATGGCACGGTCCAACAACTTGATCTGGGATCAAGTTTAGTGAGGTCTGGGACCTCTGCCTGACTTCGGGTCAGATGAACCAACTTCGGGTTGGTTGGAGACTCTTTGTGAGTTTGATAGAGGTTTCGAACCTCTGGGCTGAATATGTCAGCCGGGGGATGATGTCTTTGTGACTGACCCACTTCTGTTCTGAAATAAAGAGGCCAGCAAAGCAAGTTACGACGGGATGACGCACGATGTTTGATTGCACTGATGGATGGAGTTCTCCCTAGTTGAGAGGGAGTGTTAAAATTGGACAACTAGGTCCAAACTCCATGTTGTGATGCTCAGATGAAGATACCAATATTTTTATTGGGTTCCTCTTTCGGAGAGGTGTAAGATCGATATAAAATTGATCTTAATTTGATGAGCGGAACATTTATTTTGAATTTATTTTTTAATAATTTCAAATATGTGCAGGTCGGCCTTAAGGTTTTACACCCCCAGCAGATGTGTCACACACCTCAATGATGGATATATATACAGTCAACGTTGGAGATCATTTCACTCACTCTCATCACACACATCTCCTCTTTTGATTTAGTATGAGCTCCTTGGAGGCAAATTGGTTCACACGTGGGAAAGAGGAGGAATTACTGCAGCAAGGGTTGACTGAATTTACTGCAGCTCACCGCAGCTAGGGTTTCAACACTAGTTTGACCAACATTGACTTTGGTCAACGCATGGTCCAAAAGGGCTGAAATTTGGTGGAGAATTCGATTTTGGAAGGCCGTACTCATTGGCACAAAAACCGAGGTCAAAAGGTTGATCGGAGCCCGCGGCTGCGTTGACTTTGTGCTATTTTGCCATGCATTGACTTTTACGAGTTGACTTTCGGTTAGTGGTGAGGCGGTTGAGGGCTGTTGTGACACAAGCTGGGTTGGCTGACCAAGAAGACTTTGTTGGTTGAAGCATCCTGCTAACTGCCGTAACGCACCAACACATTCTTATGTTTCTAGTTTGTCTTCTATAGATCCACTGGTATGTTCGATCAGCATTTTGTATTGTTTATGTGATTCTTGTTCTATCAAAATGTTGTGAAACCAACTCCAAAGAAATAGAAGAAAAGAGATATCAATGCCTTATAAATAAGCCACTTTGAGGGGGCAACCTCCAATAAATTACATAAATGAACAATTCTTGGATGATACAAATGACAAAACCTCCTTTCTATATATAGGGAGTCCATGGGGCCATAATGTAATCCTAGTGGGCCACAATGTAATCCTAGCCGACCTAACAATAATAATTTAAGGGCACAATAATAACAAAATGGGGGTTACAAGGGTACAATAATAACAATAAGGGGGGGCTACACTAACATAATAAGGGACTACACTATTAATATAGGGACTTAACAT
>JAXQQM020078349.1:0-152911 GCA_034641835.2 Pinus albicaulis
TAGAGAGAAGAGAAGGATCGGCAGGTTAAATGCAGAAAGTAAAAGCTGTATAATGAGGAAAGAAAAAGGATAAAAAGAAAAAGGGTAGAACAACTCAGTAATATCAAACAATTTATCTGGAATTTTGAGATACCGAACCATGATACAATAGACAAATAATTTTTATAATGGTTTTTTCTGAAAATGTATGATCATTAAGTTATATTTTCGATTGTTGTACTGGTGCATAAATATAAACCAGACGTACGTTTTTTTATGCTGAAAAAAGAAGAAGAATGCAACCTTATTACTGTAACGTAGCATCTGTAAAATGTTTAAAAAGTATCATATCACTCCATTAAGTCATTGTGCCACCGAATATATATTTACAATCCCTGGTCAACCGCGATTATGGCTTCAATGGCCTACGTTTGTTTCATATATAATTAGCGATTTGGCAACACATTCATATTTTCCCTAAGTTGCTTGTAAGCGGCCGGAAGCAAAATTTTTCCAAATTAAGCCTCGTGTTCTCATTAGGATGAACTTAGAAATGATGCCAGACATTCCTAACTCGAAGATTTGTTCTCGATGTCTACCGAACAGGTACATTGGCAGTGCAGGACTAAGTGGAGAAATTCCATCCACTTTCAGAAAACTACAAAATTTGGAAACTCTGTGAGTTTGGTTGCTTTTATTCTTCATTTTCAGTGAGTTGTTCTTTCCTTTATTTTTCCGTATACGGACCACCAAATGAATTCCGTACATTGGAAAATTGTTCTACAGTACATAGTAAGATGAACATGTTTGGATAACGTTTCTTTGGCTTTGGAATGTAGATGGGCATCTGACAATCTATTTACGGGAAGAATACCAGACTTCATTGGAAGTTGGAAGAACTTAGTTGCCCTGTATGTATCTGTGTAATTGATTTGACCTACATTACTTGTAAATATGTATTGTATAGGTTGGTTAACGTGTATACTCAAGTTCATACAATCATTTATTCTGTCTCTGTGCATGGTAGTTGGGTTTCGTTCAATTTAATGCTCATTGCTAGCAACACGCAAAATGCCTATACTTAGCCTTGTAACCATTGTTTCTCCAGGACTGATATTGTAAACACCTAAAAGTTAACAGTTACATGCGGAAGAGATTTCTGGAGGAGTTTCTCCACATAGATACTGGAGAAGAATTAATGCGTTTAGATTCCAAATTAAGTTCTTCAGATGAGACTTACTTCCAAAGTAGTCCCCTTCTGCTCTCCTTGGTCCTCACAGTTGGTTTATCTGTGCTTCGTCTATAATGTTCTTAAACCGGCCTCCACTGCAAATCTTAATCACAAAGAGACATCCATCATGACGTTTCTTGATTGATCCTATCTACACATATCTTCAAACTCTTTTCAAAACAAGAGACGTTTGAAAATCTGTCAGCTGAGTTCCTCAAGAATAGCTTTGAGCTGTTGGCAATAGCATCACCGCCATTTTTAATTAACTTGTTTCATGTAGATTTCTTCCATGTGGTCCTCATTTTCTTCATCTATCTTCAAGGCTTGTGACCACCGTAATGAGGTCATCATGTTATTAAAAATTAAAAGTGACGAGAATTCATAGTCTTGTTAAGATATTTTAAGCGGGAAAAGTGTGATTGATGAGTATTGTATTAAGAGAATTTTGAGTGTATTTTATAGGTTAATATTAAAACGAAGTGTGATTGATGAGTACTGTATTAAGAGAAGTTTGAGTTTATTAGCTTAATAGTAACATTTAAAACGATTATAGTGCTGATGTAAGTATATAGTTCAATATAATATTTCAACATTAGTGAAATAATAATTATTTACTAATTTTTGTAACACTATATAAAAATAAAATCATACCAACAAGGAGAATATGTTCCAGATATTTGTAATGTTTTTATTAATTCGCAATATAAAATACTAAGCAACGTGATACTCTTAGAAATTCACCCTTCCGCTCATGAAACTTATTTTGGTATTCAAAATATGCTACATCTCCTAAAATTTTAGGTCAAGTAGAAGACCAAATTTGAAAGTACTCATTTTGCAGCCAGCTAAGTTTTTTTTAACAGAGAGCTTGTACTAAACCCAGATTCACTTGTGCCATTTAGACCATGGAATCAATCTTCATGGATTTCATAAATGGTTTGCTTCTTACTTAGAGGATCCATGACTGTAATTTTATACAGATTTGCATATTTTTCAAAATGGAAGTTAATAATTGCAATGCCTTTAGATGTTCCAAAAGGAATACGTTTTATGAAATGCATCTGGTTCATCTTCATTTGGAAGTAATGCTTTCATGTGTCTTACAACTGTGTGACAAGATGTGATTATGAGTTCCGAGGTGTTAATCTAAAAATCGTGGTTTCCCTGTGTAGTTTGTGAAAAATTCTGAATCTAACCAACATAAATCCTACTGCAGTTCACTGATTTACATTTCCTACTTGTGTTCTTTAATTAACAAGTTATTGACAATATTCTTTAGTAATTATTAATGCAAATACACTGTAGCCTACAACAATATACAGATCAAGTACTCAAAAATAAGATGAGACAATCACACAAAGGACACACTTATTTTTGGATGAAACGTCTCCGGAAAAACCCAATGCGGGAAAACCGGTGCAGCAGATATGAGGGTTTTAACTTTTATTATTAAGCAGATTTCTGAATACAACTAGGGTGCCAAATCCGGCTTAGCCAACAGAGAAAAATCCTGGCAGAAGTACCTCTATTCGGAGACAGATATTTTGGTTGATCCAACAACTGAATGATCAAACCCCACAGGTGACTGCGCTGTCCCCAGTGCTACGCAGCAGCTGCTATTCCCAGCGCTGCACTGAGACTACGTCACCCCGTCTAGGAGCTGTGTCACCCTCCACGTGAGCCTTCCCGGCTCAAAAAACGAACTGTTGAACTGATGCCCAATCTGCCTCATAAAAACCCACAACGCGGCCTCTTGAGTGACAGCGTCACCTCTCAAGGCTCTGCGTCACTCTCTCAGGTGCTACACTGTCTCTCCTTGGTGTTGTGTTGCCTCTTTGCAATGTATTCTCGGCCTTTGACTGAAGTCCCTCTGCTGAACTACCCCTCTTTGCACTAGAACTCACTTCGAAATTCTTAGCAAACCGCATCACAAAATTTCGACTTAGCTCAAGTGCTGCTCTGTGTGTGTGTGTTTTCCAACTGACACTCAAGCCTTCCTTTATACTTTTCCTGTTGAGAGATCAACGGTCGTGATCACATCTTTAATCAATGGCTAAGGTTAAAACAGACTTGATCCTCGTCACTTAGAAGTTTCTCACCCACATTTACACGAATTCACTTTAATTATTTTAATTTCCTAAGTTTTAACTTAGGCTCCATTAAAAATAGTTAATTATTTGAATAAAATGCACTCCGGGCGGAATTTTCTCCAAATGATTTCTGGGTCTTGGAGATCTCATGTGTTCTCTCCACAAAATTTCGGAGCTAGAGCACATTTGATGCTACCTAAAAATGAACACTTCCTCTTAGCGAGGAATGTGTTTTAGCAATACTTCTCACCAGAAGCATCACCCTGATCCACGACATCGGTCCTCTGCGCTGCTGATGCTCGGCCTACTGCCCCTCATCCACTGCGCTGCTGCAATCTGTACTGTTGCCCATGGATCTTCCACTGTTACTGCTGCATCTATACTGCAGCTCTCTCTCAATATGCTGCATCATGCTACCCATAGCACTGCCACTGCTAACTGCTGCATTGCAACTCAGTTGCTAAGAGTTAAACAACTGAAAGGCATCCAAAATCCTGACATACTAGTCAGTCTGGATGCACCTCGATGCTGAAGTTTCCTCTGTTGCTAATCTGTGCTAACTGTGAAAATTTCTGAATATAGAAACCCTACTGTAGTATCTTGATTTACTTCTTCGACTTGTTTGATTTAATTAACAAATTATTTTATGAAACATTCAGTAAAATATCAAAGAAAACACAACTGTAGCCAACACATACATACAGATCATTTACTAAAGCATAACACACACACGAAAAAGGACACAATATTTTTTGGACAATGTCCCCGGAAAAACCCAATGTGGGAAAACTAGTGCAACAACTCTTAGAGGGTTTGTTTATTAAGAAGAATATCATAATACAATCAAGGGCACCAGTAATGGTTTGCCCAACAGAGAATTCACGGCAGATGTACATATCACTCGGAGACAGAAAATATGGTTGATTTATCCGAGGAAGAACTCCTATGAAATGCACGGAATACGAGCCCTTTCTGGCCCACTGGAACCCCAACGCTGCTCCTCCAGCCTCTGCGTCAGCTTCTCTTGCCCAGCGTAGCCAATGCACAATACAGGCTACCCTTGTGTCACCTTGAAGGCCTTGCGTCAGCCTCTGCGTGAGCCTGGTTGCGTTGCATCCCTCCTGCTGGTCTCTGCGCTGTCTGGTACAGATCTGCCTCTCTGCCTTAGTATTCTCGGCCTCAAATCCGAATAATCCCTAGCCAATCTGTCCCTCACAAGCACTGCAATCTCACTCGAAAATTCTCAGCAAACCGCGCCCCAGAATTTCGATTTAGCTCAAGTGCTACCGCTCTGTGCGTTCTCCAACTGACCCCAAGCCTTCTTTTAATACTTTTCTCGTTGATAAATCAACGACCGCGATCTAATCTCTAATCAATGGCTAAGATTAGAAAGACTTGAGCCATGTTACTTAGAACATTCTCACCCACCTATTTAAATTAATTCTCTTTAATTTTTTAATTTCTTTAAGTTAGACTTAGGGTCCCCATTAAAAAATTTAATTATTTGAATAACTTTCACACCGGGTGGAATTTCTCCAAACAATTTCTGGGTCTTAGAGATCTCATGTGTTCTAGCCCCTCCACAAAGCTTTGGAGTTAAAGCACATCCGATGCTACCCAAACTCTCAACACTGACCCTTTGATGCTACTGCGTTGTTATTACCTCTGCTCTGTGCCTCCCGCATTGTTGCAACATTCCACTGTGCTACTTCAGAATTTGGCGCTTTAGCTCTGCCACTGTCGCTCCATCATCCCTCGCACCAATTGAATCCCTTCATTCTACTACTGTCATTAAAGGCTTCCGTAGCCGTATGCAATCCAAGAGTTTCGGCACCTCAAGGATCTTGCCCAGGTTCTCTCTGTAGCTCCAACGATAGCTCCATATCACCCCACCTCTTAGGTGCATGAGCACTCATGGCGCAGTCATCGTCATCCTCCTCATTAGCCTATGCTGTAGCAACCTTTGAGTCAATATTCTCTTCTTTTCCCTTCTTCTTCAAAGGGCACTGTGTGACGAAATGTCCCATTGAACCACATCTGAAGTATCTAACCTTTGAGAGGTCCTTTTTCTTTCGTCTCTGCTATCCTTGTTGTCCCTTTGATGCAAGCGCCGCATCTTCCTCTTCCTCCTTCTTGACTTTGATCCCTTTACTCCTGCTTCCCGCCTTGGTCCACCATCTAATCTCTTCCTGTCAAAGAGTTGCCCACATATCCTCCCAACTAGGAAGAGTAGCACTGCCCAAAATGTTTTGGACAAAAGTTTCTGTTAATTTTGGACAACTAGGTGCAAACTCCATGTTGTGATGCTCAGATGAAGATACCAATATTTTTATTAGATTCCTCTTTCGGAGAGGTGCAAGATCGATCTAAAGATCATCTTGATCCGATGAGCAGAACATTTATTTTAAATTTATTCAAAATATGTGCAAGTCGGCCTTAAGGTTTTGTGCCCCAGCAGTTGTGTCACACACCCTTACTAATGGATATAAATTGGTCAACGTTGGAGGACATTTTCACTCATCTCATCCTCACACATTTTCTCTCTCCTCATCCGATTGGTTCAATGACCTTGGAGGCTCTTCTCTCCACACATGGGAAATTCCAAGCAGTAGCACATTTCTGATTTCGGTCTAGGGTTTCTGCAACAAACTTTGACCAACATTGACTTTGGTCAACGCAAGGTCAAAAGGACCTGAAACTCTCCCAAAAGTTTGATTTTCCAAATCCGCATTTTCTGGCACTATTCCCGAGGCAAGACGTTGACTTTGAATTTCCTGCGTTGACCTAGCTGCTGCTGTTGTTTGCGTTGACTAACAGTGTTGACTTTTGAGTTGACCGTTTGGCTGTCCTAGAGGGTTGTGTGACATTGCTGGTTGGCTGACCATATTGAGACTTTGCTGGTTGAAGCATCCTGTTGACTGCCGTAACACACCAACACACTTATATATTTCTGGCTTGTCTTTTGTTGATCTACAGGTATGTTCTATCAACATTTTACTTTATTACTTATGTGATTGCTATCTGATATTGGAGAAAAAGTAAAGTTGCATCAAGCATAGAACATCTACATAAATTTACATGGTATCAGAGTTGAGGTGAAGACAAATCCCTAGTTTGTAGCAATCACCAAAGAAGAGGATGGGTTCCTCAAACTACAATGGCTTTAAGGCTGATGACAAATTGACTGGGAAGGATGACTTCCATGCTTGGAAGATGACATTGGATCTTAACTTGAAAGACCAAGATGTCATGGACTATGTGTAGGGTAAAATCCAAGAGCCTCCATCCACTGCAACTGCTGCTGCCAAAACAAAGTATAAGAAGGGGGAGATCAAAGCAAAGTTGATGATGAGGGACTCAATTCATAAGAGTCTAGTTGCCTACATCTCTGAGCTGGGCACATCCAAGGAGATGTATGGTAAGTTGGTTCACATGTTCAAGGCCAACAATGCGAATCAAGTCCTATTCTTCAAGAATCAAATGAAGAATCTAAAGAAAGTCAGGGATGAGTCTGTTCAATCATATTTTCTGAAGTTGACTAAGATCAGGAATAATCTGCTGGCTATTAGGGAGCCAATATCTAATGGAGAGATGGTACTCACCGCACTTGGAGGACTCTCAACAGAATGGCATGTGTTCAACACTACCATTCTCAATAACAATGTGATCCCTGACTTTGACGAAGTACTATCAAGATGCGTACAAGAAGAGACAAGTATGAAGGAGTATGAAAATGAAGGAAATGCTGCCTATGCTGCTCATTCTAGAAAGAAGAACTTTGGTGGCCCAAGGAACAAAGGAAGAGCAGGGGCCCAAGGAAAGAAGGGCAAGTGTTACACTTGTCACAAGCCAGGTCACTATGCTAGAGAATTCCCTTTCAAGAATGATTCTCCCGATGATGATGACAACAACAACAACCAGAGGAATGACAATCAAAGGAACAATAGGTTCAAGAGAAAGAGGAAGGCTCCCTTCGGCGGAAATGGTAAACCTTTCAAAAGGTCGAGAAATTCCAGGTACGAGGAATCAAATGTTGTTGATAAAAGAAATGAATTCATTTTTGTATTTGCCCTCTCTGCTGCATCTCCACCCAACACTATGGATGTCTGGTTGATAGATAGTGGTGCCTCAAGGAAAATCACTGGGTTCAAGGAAGCACTTTCTGATATGGTTGAGAAGGATACTAATCTGGAAATTATCCTTGGATATAATGCCACATATCCCGTGAAAGGGACAGGGACTGTGACCCTCCACTTGTCTCAAGTTCAAGTCCTCCGCTTGCAGGATGTACTCTATGTACCTAATGTGAAAAAGAACCTTGTGTCTATATCGGCCATGGAAGACGAAGGTTTCAATGTGGCATTCATTGATGGGAAGGTACGCATTTGGAAGAAGAGCTTCAAGGAAGCTATCATGATTGGGTTTAGAGTTGATACACTCTACCAGGTGGGAGGAAGTCCACTAGGAGTGATGACATGTGATATTATTCGACAGACTGAACTATGGCACTGAAGGTTTGGACACCTTCACTACAAGGCCCTTCCTGAAGCAAGGAAGGTGGTGACAGGGATGCCCGAGTTCTCAAATAATCATGAAGGTGTGAGTCAGGGTTGTGCTGAAGGAAAGCATACAAGGGGACCTTTCCCCTCAAGTGTCACAAAGACATCTAATGTCTTGCAATTGATACATTCTGATCTGTCTAGTATGTTGCCCATGACATCCTTGGGAGGATGTTCTTATTATATGACATTCATAGATGAATTCTCTCGCAAAACCTGGATATACTTCTTGAAAAAGAAGGATGAGGCTTTCATGTGGTTCCGTACCTTCAAAGCCTTGGTGGAAAATCTGACAGGGAAGAAGATCAAGATATTGAGGACCGATAATGGCACTGAACATGAGACGAACGAGTTCAAGAACTTTTGCAGAGAAGCTGACATCAAGAGGGAGACCACAATTGTCTATACTCCTGAGCAGAATGGCATTGCTGAACGAAAGAACAGGACCATTGTGGAAGCTTCCCGTGCCATGCTATGTGACCAGGGTCTACCGAAGTTTCTGTTGGGAGAAGCTGCGAACACTGTTGTGTACATACAAAACCGATGCCTGCTTTCCGCTCTGGACTCCAAAACTCCCGAAGAGGTTTTCTCCGGTAAGAAATCTGACGTCTCACATTTTAGAGTTTTTGGATGTCCTGTTTATTTTCATGTGCCGAAAGAGAAGCGGAGCAAGCTGGATGCTTCTGGGAAGAAGGGAATATTTGTGGGCTACAACAAAACTTCGAAGGCCTATAGATTCTATGTGCCTGGTCAAAGGGAAGTGGAGATTTGCCACGATGTCACCTTTGACGAAGATGCTTCCCTGAGGAAAGTAGTCAATCTTCCGAGATCTAATGAAGATCATGAAGCAAGGCCTGGAAATCAAGAAGAACCGAAGGATGAGATGATGCCCGATGCTGAAGGACCAATAGACCCGATTGATCCACCTCTTTCGATATGGAAGAGACCATCATGGCTCAAGGACACTCTCGAGAATGCCAAGGGACATATGGCCCCAAGGGGGACATTTCGTGAAAGCAAGAAGCCGAATAGATACCAAGGGTATCTAGCACCCATGAGCACTATTGTACAATCTGAGCCTGGATCTTTTGAGGAAGTAGTAAAGCATCAAGTTTGGAATGATGCTATGCACGAAGAGTATGAGTCCATAATGAAGAATGATGTCTAGGATGTGGTTCCAAGACTGGAGGACAAAGCAGTTGTCACCTCGAAATGGCTCTACAAGATCAAGCATGGATCTGATGGAAGTGCTGAAAAGTTCAAGGCAAGATTCTGTTGAAATTTGGTACCGGAGGACAGGTGGTTCCCTAAGGCTTTGATCTTTGGCCTAGGGAAAAGTGTCCAAAAGAATTTAATTTTTCTCCTAAAGTAACTTTATAATTTTTTATAAAGTTAAATCTAATTTTAAAGTGACTTTAAATGATAAAGTTACTAAAGTGACTTTATAAAGTTATAAAGTCAAATCTAATTTAAAAGTGACTTTAAGTGATAAAGTTACTAAAGTCTAATTTTAAAGTGACTTTAATAAAGTCAATATAAAATTAGAAAGGAAAAAATGATTTTGGAAATAAAAGACTAAGTGGGTCTTTATTAGAGTGGGGTGAATTAAAAAATAGAAAGTGAGATTTAAATGAGTATTTAATCTCAGCCCTAGATCTCAATCTATCTCAGCCATTGGATTTAGGGATTCCCCAAAAGTCACTTAGGGTTAGGTTAAAGGAGGAAAAGGAGGAAAAGGTCATTCATTCTTTCATGAGCAGATTGAGAGAGGAGGAGAAGGAGAGCAAAGGAGATTTCTGAGCAGAGAGGAGAAAGAGAGCAGCTAATAGAAACTTCAGCAAAGTCCGTACAGCAGCAAGGAGGCACGGGTTCCAAGGCAAAAATCCGTACAGCAAGTGTTGGGCACATTTTTCGAGGGAGAGAGGCACAGTTTTCAAGGAGAACCGTACAGCAGCTTCAGCATTTAATTCTGGGCAGATTCTGGGCACAGAAATCGAGGAGAGAGATTGCTGCTTGGTGGTACAGATTTCTGGAAATCCGTACAGCAGCCGTACAGTCAGTTTCGGCACAGATTTCGAGGCAAAGGAGCGCAGATTTTGAGGAGAAGCAGCAGCTGGGTTTTCCGTACAGTCCGTACAGCAGTACGGCCGTACAGCTGGGCACAAAAATCGAGAAGCTCATTCAGCATTTAATGCTGTCATAAATGCTATAAAATTTCTGTTTTGGGTTTTTCCTGTTTTGCACGTTTTCCCAGGCGGAGTGAATGCACGAAAATCGAGATAAGTACTGTTGTTTAGTTGCTGAAATTTTTGCTGTAATTTCTGCCTCTGTAAAAGTATTTTCAGAAATAAGAAGGAGCTCTCAAGACTGGTTTTCCCCAAGAGTTGTAGGGGGTTTTTCCAGGGTCAAGTTGACCAAAAATCTCAGTGTTCAAATGTGTTGAATGACAGTTTCAGCTTGCTGTGTGTTTTGTTTTATTTCTGTAGTTTCAGCATTCTGTAAAAGTTTTCCAGAATTTGTGTTTCAGCAAAGTAATTTGTGTTTCAGCAAAGTAACTTGTGTTTCAGCAAAGTGATTGCTGTTTCAGCAAATAAAAATTATTTTTTCTGAGTGTTGAATGTAAGGATATGGGAAAGGGCATTTAACCAAAAGGAGAAATAAGTGATACTGAAACCGGGGTTGGGAAAACAAGAATTTTCTACATGGTATCGGAGCTTGAGTGCTGAAAGAGCAGTTTGGGACAGCAAGGAGAAAATTACAGCCTGCTGATTTTTCACTCAGAAAATTCCAGCAAGCTGATTTTTCACAAACAGCAGATTTTTACCTTTACTATAGCAGTGTTATTTTTCAGTTTTAGGACAGCAGGATGTCTTTGGGATTGAGGGTGGAGGATAGGCTGGATGGGCATACAAATTACAGTGTTTGGAAGGAGAGAATGCAGAGTATCTTTGAGGAGGCGGAAGTCTGGAATATCATGGTTCATACCACACAGCAGCCTGTTAATGTGCCTACTGATCCTGTTCAGTTGGCAACATATAACAGAAAGAACAACAAGGGTAAGAGACCGATTCTAGACGGAATCAAGGACCATTGCATTCCTCATGTGAGAGGAAAGAGAAATGCCCATGAGATGTGGTCAGCATTGACCAACCTCTACCAGAGTACCAATGAGAACCGGAAAATGGTCCTGAAGGAGAAGATGAAGACCATTAAGATGGGCAATGATAGTGCAGCTGGATATCTCACTAAGATTACTAATGTGAGAGATGAGTTGGCAGCGATTGGAGAGGCCATTCCACCCACTGAGTTGGTGCGGATTGCAGTGAATGGCCTCCCCCGTTCATGGATGAACTTTGCCGATGGAGTTTGTGCACGTGAGACCCTTCCCACATGGGAGAGGTTTTGGGATGATTGCATTCAGACAGAGATCAGGAAAGGTCAGCTTGGGGCAGCCAAGCCGGTTGAGCAGGATGAGGATGTAGCACTGTTGGCAGGACGCAAGAAAGGCAAAGGGAAGAAGCAGGCTTCCACAAGCAATGGTGGGGGCAAAGGTAAAGGTAAGCATGATAACACACATAAGGACTATTCCAAGGTGAAGTGTTGGAATTGTTAGAAGATGGGACACTATGCAGTTGTGTGTCCAGAGAAGAAGAAGAAGAAGGGGAAGAACCAGAGCATGGCAGCTTCAGCAGAGGTTGAGGACTTTGCAGATCGTTTTGACCGAGAGTTTGGGTTCACTGCATGTAAGTCCTCTAGTGCGGGATCATCTGCCATAGAGGTTCAGAGAGAGCATGCATTTCCCTCGATTAGCGGAGCATCTTCGGGTATCTGGTATGTGGACAGTGGGGCTTCACGTCACATGACAGGAGTCCGTGAGTACTTCTTAGAGCTTTCAGAGAGTGGCACCGATGTAGAGGTAGTACTCGGTGATGACAGAGTTGTTAGAGCAGTCGGTGTGGGAACATTGACATTTCAGAGGGAGTCCAAACCTCCCTTGAAGGTGTCAGATGTTCTTTATGTGCCAGGGATGAGGAAGAACCTCATATCCGTCTCAGCTTTGGAGGAAAGAGGATATGAGATACTATTCGTGGGAGGACAGTGTTGATGTATTCTGTGGCACTCCAAATCGTACTCAAAGCCAGAGGATAGGTGTACGCCATGCAAAGGTGTACAAGTTTGCATTTTACCTTTTGGCATTGAGCAAGTTAGGTGCACCGACAGCAGCCAGCGCTCTGAAAGGGCAGGAGATTTGGCACCGCAGGATGGGGCACATGCATCATGGAGCCCTGAGGACTTTGCGGGAGATCACTACAGGTGTGCCAGAGTTCAGTACTGATCACTTTGATACTTGCAGAGGATGTGCGATGGGCAAGTTTGCCAAATCCCCTTTTCCCAGCAGTGACAGCAGAGCGACTGGGATACTTGATTTGATTCATTCCGATGTGAGCGGTCGGATGTCTGATGTTTCCTTGAGTGGATATGAGTACTATGTGTTATTCATTGATGATCACTCCAGGAGGACCTGGATTTATTTCTTGAAGACCAAGAGTGAGGTCTTCAAGCGGTTTCAAGAGTTCAGAGCTCTTGTGGAGACACAGACAGGTCGGAAGATCAAGTCCTTGAGGTCGGACAATGGAGGAGAGTACACCCTTGGAGAGTTTGTTGACTATTGTGCGGAGGCAGGCATTAGGAGGGAGTTCACTGTTCCTTACAACCCCCAGCAGAACGGGGTTGCGGAGAGGAAGAACAGATCCATCGGAGGGGCCGCCAAAGCCATGTTACATGATCAGGGGTTGCCATTGTTTTTGTGGGCAGAGGCCTGCAACACAGCTGTTTACTTGCAGAACAGGAGTCCGCATCGTGCCTTGGGGCACATGACTCCGGAGGAGGCTTTTTCTGGGAAGAAGCCTGACATGGGTCATCTTCGTATCTTTGGGTGCATGACATACTCCTACATACCCAAGGAGAAGAGGACCAAACTAGAGCCCACCGCAGAGAAGGGTATCTTTGTGGGCTACAGTGAGACCTCCAAGGCCTTTCGGATTTACATTCCTGCGCAGAGGACGGTTGTTGTCAGACGGGATGTGAAGTTCGAGGAGGACAGGGCCTTTAGGAGGTCACGGGAGTTAGAGTATCTGGATCAGCCAGACCCTCAGCAGCAGTTGAGTCAGTCGCAGGGATCCAGTGGGCAGGGATCAGGAGGATCCGGAGGCACATCTATGACGATGTCAGGTCCGTCAGTGGGGAGTGGCTCGCAGAGTCAGAGGGGTGGAGCTATGGGCAGCACGCAGAGCAGTCCACAGAGCAGTTCACTGGGGAGTCCACTGATGGACAACACACCAAGACCAAGATTCACAAAGTTCGGGGGGGCAGGCAGAGTGACGCGTACGTACGCCGGGAGTTCAGGCTCCTGATGTTGAGGAGGAGGAGTTTTATTCTCCAGCGGGAGAAGTGTGCTCATGGAAGAGGAAGCCCAAGTGGCTTCAGGACACCTTGAGAGATGCCACATCTGTTGCTGAGCCTAAGAGGCCGGTCAGAGAGAGCAGACCACCTGAGAGGTTTTGTAGCCATATGGCAATGGCTACCAGCATCCTTGACTCTGAGCCTTCTAGCTATGAGGAGGCAGCTAGCCAGCAGGTCTGGAGAGAGGCCATGCAGGAGGAGTATTCTTCTATCATGAAGAATGATGTTTGGGAGGTGGTGCCGAGGCTTGAGGGCAAATCCGTGGTGACTTCCAGATGGCTTTACAAGGTAAAGCATGTCGCAGATGGCAGCATTGAGAAATTCAAAGCGAGGTTTGTGGCTAGAGGGTTCTCCCAGGTAGAGGGAGTAGATATGAGGAGACCTTCGCTCCCGTGGCTCGATATACTTCGATTTGCTCCATTATATCGATAGCAGCAGAGATGGGTTGGAAGATCCACCAGATGGATGTGAAGACCGCATTTCTCAATGGCTTCATACAGGAGGAGGTGTACATTGAGCAGCCACAGGGCTTTGAGGTGCATGGGAAGGAGTCTCATGTGTGCAGACTGAAGAAGGCCCTTTATGGCCTGAAGCAAGCTCCCAGAGCTTGGTACTCCAGGATAGATACATACTTGCAGGAGATGGGTTTCACAAAGAGTGAGGCAGATCCGAACCTTTACTATATTGTGATAGGTGAGGAGCCTCTAATTCTGGTGCTGTATGTGGATGACTTAGTCATTACAGGTGCAGAGAGACTTATAGAGCACTGCAAGAGAGATCTTGCGGCGGAGTTTGAGATGAAGGACATCGGCTTGATGCATTACTTTTTGGGTTTGGAGGTGTGGCAGGAGGAGGGGCATTTCTTCCCGGGACAGGGGAAGTATATTGTGGACATCCTTGGCAGATTCCACATGGAGGATTGTAGACCCATGTCGACACCGATGATCACCAACTGGAAGAAGCTTCATGCTTCGGATTCCGGGTTGGTGGATCCCACATTGTACAGACAGCTGATTGGTTCCTTGATGTATTTGGTCAACACTAGACCAGATATCTGTTTTGCAGTCAACACGATGAGTCGGGGCTTATGTGAGCCTAGGAAGGTTCATCGGGTGGTCACAAAACACATTTTGCGTGTACTTGGCAGGGGACAAGGATTATGGTCCTGACCACAGTAGGATGAGTGAGATTGCGGGTGTTACACCGATTCTCGATTGGGCGGTGTTTCCGATAGGAAGAGCACTGTGGTGGCTGATGCGTTGGGTTCGGCAACAGTGTCATGGTTCAAATTTTAGCAACAGTTTTGCGTAGTATTGGGAGTTCAAGCGAAAGGGCAGCATATGGCAATGGGCCTAGCTAGCCGAGGCCATCCGGCTTCTTCGCAAGATGCTCTGCTTATTTGGTCAGCCGTTGAGACCTTCAGTGATTTACTGTGATAATCAGAGTTGCATTAAACTCACGGAGAATCCAGTGTTTCATGACAGGTCAAAGCATATCGGGATCAAATATCATTTCATCAGAGACTATGTTCAGAAAGGAGCCGTGAAGCTTGAGTATATTCCCACTGATGAGCAGGTTGCAGATATTCTTACCAAAGCCTTACCACGGGGCAAGCATGTCTACTTCAGAGACAAGATGGGTGTGGTGAGAAACACCTTCCTCGGTAAGAGGGAGTGTTGAAATTTGGTACCGGAGGACAGGTGGTTCCCTAAGGCTTTGATCTTTGGCCTAGGGAAAAGTGTCCAAAAGAATTTAATTTTTCTCCTAAAGTAACTTTATAATTTTTTATAAAGTTAAATCTAATTTTAAAGTGACTTAAGTGATAAAGTTACTAAAGTGACTTTATAAAGTTATAAAGTCAAATCTAGTTTTAAAGTGACTTTAAGTGATAAAGTTACTAAAGTTAAAGTGACTTTAAATAAAGTCAATATAAAATTAGAAAGGAAAAAGTGACTTTGGAAATAAAAGACTAAGTGGGTCTTTATTAAAAAGTGGGGTGAATTAAAAAATAGAAAGTGAGATTTAACTGAGCATTTAATCTCAGCCCTAGTTCTCAATCTATTTCAGCCATTGGATTTAGGGATTCCCCAAAAGTCACTTAGGGTTAGGTTAAAGGAGGAAAAGGAAGAAAAGGTCATTCATTCTTTTATGAGCAGATTGAGAGAGGAAGAGAAGGAGAGCAAAGGAGATTTTTGAGCAGAGAGGAGAGGAGAAAGAAGCGGTGAAGTAGAAAACTTGACCAAAGTCAAATGCAGTGACCAGGGCTTGGGTTCCAAGGCAGAAATCCGTACAGCAAGTGTTGGGCACATTTTTTCGAGGGAGAGAGGCACAGTTTTCAAGGAGAACTGTACAGCAGCTTCAGAATTTAATTCTGAGCATATTCTGGGCACAGAAATCGAGGAGAGAGACTGCTGCTTGGTGGTACAGATTTCTGGAAATCCGTACAGCAGCCGTACAGTCAGTTTCGGCACAGATTTCGAGGCAAAGGAGCGCAGATTTTGAGGAGAAGAAGCAGCTAGGTTTTCTGTATAGTCTGTACAGCAGTACGGCCGTACAGCTGGGCACAAAAATCGAGAATCTCATTCAGCATTTAATGCTGTCATAAATGCTGTAAAATTTCTGTTTTGGGTTTTTCCTGTTTTGCACGTTTTCCAAGGCAGAGTGAATGCACGGAAATCGAGATAAGTACTGTTGTTTAGTTGCTGAAATTTTTGTTGTAATTTACACTCTCTTATCAAAAAGTATTTTCGGAAATAAGAATATAAGAAGGGCTCTCATTTGTAGTTTGGGTTTTCCCGAGTTGTGGGGTTTTTATGGTTTTCCGGGTCAAGTTGACCAAAAATCTCAGTGTTCAAATGTGTTGAATGACTGTTTCAGCTTGCTGTGTGTTTTGTTTTATTTCTGTAGTTTCAGCATTATGTAAAAGTTTTCCAGAATTTGTGTTTCAGCAAAGTAATTTGTGTTTCAGCAAAGTAACTTGTGTTTCAGCAAAGTGATTTCTGTTTCAGTAAAGTGATTGTTGTTTCAGCAAATAAAAATTATTTTTTCTGAGTGTTGAATGTAAGGATATGGGAAAGGGCATTTAACCAAAAGGAGAAATAAGTGATACTGAAACCGGGGTTGGGAAAACAAGAATTTTCTACAGATTCGTTGCTCGTGGCTTCTCTCAAAAGGAAGGCATAGACTATGATGACATATTTGCACCTGTGGCCCAATATACCACCATCCGATCTATCATAGCCCTTGCTGCTACGCAAGGATGGAGTCTTCATCAGATAGATGTAAAGACCGCATTTCTGCATGGTGCGATAAAGGAAGAGGTGTATGTGGAGCAACCTCTGGGGTTCGAAGTCCAGGATTGGGACACCCATGTCTGCAGGTTGAACAAAGCCCTCTATAGGTTGAAGCAAGCACCAGAGCTTGGTACGAGAGTATAGATAGCTACTTGATGAAGTTGGGCTTCACTCGTAGTAATGTTGATCCAAACCTTTACTTCAAGGTTGATAGAGAAAAGCCTCTGATTCTGGTGTTGTATGTGGATGACCTCTTCCTGACAGGTGCTGACCCTATCATTCATCAGTGCAAGAGGGAGCTCGCTGCTGAGTTCAAGATGAAGGACCTAGGACTGTTGCATTACTTCCTAGGCCTGGAGGTCTGGCAGAGACTTGGCGAGATTTTCCTTTCTTAAGGAAAATACATTGTGAAGCTTTGAGAAAGATTTGGTATGGTGGACTGTAAGTCTGTGTTGACACCGATGGAGCTCAACTTTCAGAAGTTGAGTGGCAGCGCCGCTGGGCCCGTGTCAGCAAATCCTACTGAGTATCGTCAACTCGTAGGGGCCTTGATGTTCTTAGTGAACACTCGTCCGGACGTATGTTTTGCAGTGAACACTTTGAGTCAACATATGGTTGAGCCTCATCACACTCACTGGGTTGGTGCCAAGAATCTGTTGAGATATCTTCGGGGCATGATAAACCATGGGCTGAGATACACTGCCGGGAGCGTGACACTCCTTGGATATACTGATGCCGATTGGGCTGGCAGTGTGGTGGATCGTAAGAGCACATCAGGATGCTACTTCACACTTGGTTCTACTTCGATATCATGGATGAGCAGGAAGCAGAAGTCGGTGGCTTTGATCACCGCAGAGGTCGAATACATTGTAGTGAGTATGGCTTGTTGTGAAGCAGTTTGGTTGCGAAATCTCTTCAGTGAGCTGTTCGGGCATGTGCTAGATACCACTGTGATACTCTGTGATAATCAGAGTGGGATTCGATTGTCCGAGAATCCCATGTTCCATGATCTATCCAAGCATATTGATATCACGTACCACTTTATCCGGGATATGGTACAACGAGGCGCTGTAAGGCTCGATCATATGGGAACTGATGAGCAGGTCGCGGATATTCTCACAAAGCCCCTGGGAAAGGTCAAGTTCCTAACCTTTCGTGAGAATCTTGGTATCGTGGAATGACCCTATTCTGAGGGTCCTGTTGGATGATGAGCTTTGGGAGCTCTGAGGGGCTTTGGGGATAGCTTCTCAGAGCTATAAGCAACTAGAGGGCTAGGATTGCCGAACCTTGTTGGTGTGCTTCTACCCCATCGTTGTGATGATTGAGTTGGTTCACCTCTCATTATTTGTGCCCCGTATGCATCCTACCCATTGAGTTCAGGGCTCATGGGAAGTACATCTCATTTGGCTAGTGAGGTGGGAAAAGCTAGAGACTAGTAGCAAAGACTGATGGACGCATCAAAGATTTCTGTACTCTCTATTTAGGATGGCACAGTCCAACCACTTGATCTAGGATCAATTATAGTGAGGTTTCGGACCTCCAACTGACTTCGGGTCAGGTAAACCAACTTCGAGTTGGTATGAGACTCTTTGTGAGTCCTATAGAGGTTTCGGACCTCTGGGCTGAATCTGTCAGCCAGGAATGATGTCTTTGTGACTAACCCATTTTTGTTCTGAAATAAAGAAGCCAACAAAGAAAGTTACGGTGGGATGACGCACGATGTTTGGATTGCACAGGTGGATGGAGTTCTCCCTAGTTGAGAGGGAGTGTTAATTTTGGACAACTAGGTCCAAACTCCATGTTGTGATGCTCAGATGAAGATGCCAATATTTTTATTGGACTCCTCTTTCGGAGAGTTGCAAAATCGATCGAAAGATCATCTTAATCCGATGAGCACACATTTATTTTGAATTTATTCAAAATATGTGCAGGTCGGCCTTAAGGTTTTGTGCCCCAGCAGTTGTGTCACACACCCTCACTAATGGATATAAATTGGTCAACGTTGGAGGACATTTTCACTCATCTCATCCTCACACATTTTCTCTCTCCTCATCTGATTGATTCAATGACCTTGGAGGCTCTGCGTGAGCCTTCCTTGGTGATTGTGTCTCCCTTCCTCTACCTGTCTGGTCCTGAACTGCATTGTCTCTCGGGATAGCTGCTTTCTTGTAGTAGATTTTCCTTTGTTCTTTCGCTGATGGCTTCAGTCCTCCTTGATCTGCAATTGCTCCAATACCATGTGAAAATTTCTGAATCTAACCAACAGAAATCCTACTGCAGTTCACTGATTTACATTTCCTACATGTGTTCTTTAATGAACAAGTTATTTACAACATTTTTCAGTAAATATTAATGCAAATACATTGCAGCCTACACCAATATACATATCAAGTATTGAGAAATAAGATGAGACAATCACACAAAGGACACACTTATTTTTGGACTAAACGTCCCCTGAAAAACCCAATGCGGGAAAACCGGTGCAACAGATATGAGGGTTTTATTATTAAGAATTTTTTTGAATACAAATAGGGTGCCAAATCTGGCTCACCCAACAGAGAAAAATCTCGGCAGAAGTACCTCTATTCGGATACAGATATTTTGGCTGATCCAGCAACTAAATGATCAAACCCCATAGGTGACTATGCTGTCCCCAGTGCTGCGTAGCAGTAGCTGCTCCCAGCTCTGTGTTGAGACTACATCACCCCATCTAGGAGTTGCATCACCCTCCATGTGGGCCTTCCTGGCTTAGAAAGCGAATTGTTGAACTGATGCTCGATTTGCCTCATAGAAACCCCAGCGCTGCCTCTTTAGTGACTGCGTCACCTCTCTAGGATTTGCGTCACTCTCTTAGGTGCTGCACTGTCTCTCCTTGGTATTGTGTTGTCTCTCTGTAATGTATTCTCGGCCTTGGACTAAAGTCCCATTGCCGAATTTCCCCTCTCTGCACTAGAACTCACTTTGAAATTCTCATCAAACCACGCCCTAGAATTTCGACTTAGCTCAAGTGCTGCTGTGTGTGTGTGTTCTCCAACTGACCCTCAAGCCTTCCTTTATATTTTTCCTGTTGAGAGATCAACAGTCGTGATCAAATCTTTAATCAATGGCTAAGATTAAAATAGACTTGATCCTCGTTACTTAGAAGCTTCTCACCCACAATTACATGAATTCACGTTAATTATTTTAATTTTCTAAGTATTAACTTAGGCTTCATTAAAAATAAGTAATTATTTGAATAACACGCACTCTGGGCGGAATTTTCTCCAAACGATTTCTAGGTCTTGGAGATCTCATGTGTTCTAGCCCCTCCACAAAATTTCAGAGCTAGAGCACATCCGATGCTACCCAAAAATCAACATAGTTGAGTCTCGTTCGTGTCATAGATCCACCTTATTTTGATCTTATCTTCTAGAAGTCAGCGATCTATTCATATATAAATGTAACCATTGCTTGATCAATAATATGTGGCATGTGAATTGTGTTTTATGTGAACAATGCTCTCTCTCCATTTTTCTAAGTTGGTATCAGAGCCTGTTCTTGCCACTAGGGCTTCACTCAATGAACCTTTGACATATCACGTGTGTTCATAGTATACTAAACAATACCTCTACTTTGACTACATATTGGAAATACCTCTAAAAATTACATTATTTAACCCCCCACCAATACAAACCCAATACACCTTCCTAATTTAAAAAACCCTACTTTTACTAGATATTGTAGGTATCCATTTTTTCATTAACATTTTTTATACCCCTTTATACTTTTTCATTAACTTTGAGCTCCATTTTTTCTTCCTACCATTATAAAAACCCTTTACCCCCAGATATATTCTCAATATATTATGCCATTGTTTCCTCAATATATATCCCCCAATATGAATGCACGCAGTATGGCATTGTTTCCCCAGTGAAGCCCCTGTGGTTCTGGCTTAACTACCTCACCATAGAACCAGGAAGATGCGAGAGCCTTAAATTTTCAATGTTGTTGTAGATTAGGTTAAGTGTAGGAGAGGGATTGTTACTCTGTGTGTTTTTCAGTGTATGAGATTTAAGTATTCTTGTTTGTTTGGTTTCGTATATTTGTGAGCTATCCAAACGTTGTGGGTATGGGTGGACTGCAGAGGATTACAGTGAAAGATCAATGTTGTGACAAGAAATAAAAAATTGTGGAGCAGAGATTCGTAAGATTTTGATGGTCAACGCATGTGATCTTTCAATGGGGGTGTGTTGGGCCGCTGCTAATTTTTTTTTAATACGTGCTCCTGTGCTCACATTGGAATTTGGCTAATGCACTTGTTGAGGCTTTCTCTGTAACCACACACATTGATTCTGGATGCTGCTTTCAAGGAGTCTTATGCAACCTTGCCTCTTCTCTCTGCTACTCTCATGGAGTCTTACGCAGCCTATGCTCTGATACCATCACATGAGCCCTTATAAAAAATACGACTCATTTTCACAAATCAAAGTTTTTTTTCTAAATAAATGGAAAATCTTTTTTAAAGTTACATAACCTTTAAAAAATATAATGCTCTTTTTAAACTTCGTTTACCCAGTGCCATTAAAATATAACCCATATGAATTTTGTCATTTACCTCTGACATCGTCAAACAATTCGTGCTCCCATTTTGCTTAGTGCTCTGAATTTCATGCGCCCTTTTTTATTAATAATATGACATCTAACGCTCTTTGGTTCAGAGAGGAGTTGTTGACTTAATTTTTTTTTTCCTTTGTTAGCGCAGTTTTCGATAGACGACTGGAAGTGCTGAAACGCAGGAAAGAACAGAGGAGAAAGTGTGCTGATCATGGAGAACTTACGAATCTTAGCAAAACTGCTATACAACGCCACCTGTTTGTATCAGTAAGTGCGTTTACTGCTAACCGTTTAGAATTCAACCTCCATTCTTCCAAATCACAGCTCAAAGCTCCGTTGCTTAACAAAGATCGAGGTCAACGTTAAATTTTCCATGGTAATTGTTAGAAAATCAGAAATTTAGAAAGACTTTCTTGTTCTTGATTATTTACTTGTGATGTTATTTAATTCTTATTATATTCTTCTTGTCTTCTTTCTTCTTAGTTCATCAGACAAATATCAAAGCAAAAGGACATAGATCAAGGATACTAGATATAGGCCAACAGCCAGGGAAAAACCCCACTCTAGGAGAAAACCTAGTCAGTAATTCTTCCTTAAATAGTTTTCTTGAGACTTTAGACCTTGACTCACACTTCTTTCACACAAATTTAGCCTTCCTCTTGATTCTATCTTCGACCTGGCAGCAGCAGTAGCACTTTGCAGCACTTCCTTTGATCTAGAAACTTCGACCTTGCTTTTGGGACTTTGATCCTGGAGAAAAGACTTTGATCTTTCTTCAGGGAGTTCGATTTTGACCCAATACAACTTCTTAAGGCACCAACATCCAGCAAAAGTGACTTCGACCTATTCTTCTCTTGGAAGCAACAACATGCAACAACTGGCAACAACAAAACAATGAGGGACTTCGATCTTCCAATCTAGGGCATGTGAGAGAGATAGAGACACCAAAACTTCGATTTTCCTTCAATCCTTCAGCTTATCCAAACTCGCACTTCTTTTGACCCCTTCCTTGACTTCGCACTTTTTCCCTTAATGTAGCAATAGATATCGAATTTCTGTGTGTGTGGTGAGTCCTCCAAATGAGTTCGATTTCCCTGTATATATAGGCTTGTGATGAGCTCGAATTCCTGGGTTTGAGGCCGACTTGATCACTTGAAGGCCGACTTGATGTGGAGTCTCTATAAATCATATTTGACTCAACACTAGACCTAATTACATGATTCAAAAACCCAGTATGGGTCAATTTAAACCTGTATTGACTCTATAAACTCAGAATAAATCCTAGAAGTCTAAAATGGGGACTTTGACCTAAAATAATATGACCCAAGCATGAAACCCATGCTTTAATAAGTCATTTAATAATAATATAAAATTCTTTTCTTTATTCTTTTGACATGTACGTTAAATATTGACTCAAATATAATTTATGACCGAACCTAGTTATAATCTTCAACACTCCCTTTTAATTAGGGAGGTATTCATAATACACAAGAAAGATCTCAACTATGTGAACTGTGAAGAATTTTTAGGCACCTCAATGCCATGGACTAGATTCCTGACCACGACAATCTATTCATTGTTCTTTCAATAGTTTAGGCATCGGAATGCCATGGAATAGATTCCTAACCAAGGAAATCTATCCAAATGGGACTAAGATGGACTAAAGCTTTCAACCTCTATAGGTACCTTCAGGCTTACTTACTAACCATCAACCCAGAGAACTAGGTGCACATCCACCTGATGCCACCCTCCGTACCAGACATCAAAACAAAGTGCTAAGGCAAATAACTCCCTCACTAAGAGGGAGTGTTTATTTTTTGTAGCATTGGGAGGTATTCGCACTTGGCAAAAGGATGTGGGAAAAGGGGTCTCCAAGTTGGCCTACAAAAAATTAAAATAAAATTTCTTTTTGGGGTGACAAGTCGGCCCAACCAATGAAAGGGTGTGTCCCTTGGATTATTTTACCCCATTCAACAAGTGTAAATAGATGATGTGACATCTAATTTTTACCACCAAGCAAGAGCAATTCATCTTCTCTCTCATCATCATCTTATCTTTCTTGGACAACTGCACGTGTGAGAAGGAGGCCAAGCTTGATTGAAGTTGACTGAATTGTTTTGACTAAGTATTGGAGTCACATGTGTGAATCTGTTTGATCATTGACTAGGCTGAAGGGTTGACAACAGTTAGGATTTGACTGAGTTGTATGCATCTCATTGACCACAAGGTTGAACTTGACCGTAGGCTGAAGTTTGACTGTTTGACCAATGTTGACTTCTGTGTATTTTGTTTGGTTTTACCAGCATTGACTAGTTTCTTTTTGACCAGGTTTGACTGATCTTTGGACTTGTATATTAGTAAAGATTTCTAGACAAATTGCTGATTTGTAAAACTTGCTGAAGAATAATTTTTTCCAAAGAAAAGTTGTTGGGTTTTCTCCCAAGGTTGTGCTTCCCAGGGTAAAATTATTGTCTCTATAGTGCATGGATGTCTTTCTATGATCTTTACTGTTTCCGCTACATTTACTATTGAAAGTTTTTGAATTGTAATTGTTCAATGATAGTAGTAGCATAAAATACTGTGTGAAAATTCATTAGGAAGTAATTATTTTTCAGAAAATTGTATCTATTGTACATCTTGTAGAAAAGTCAACAAATATGTGAACAAACACATGGTAAAGATTTGTTAATATGTAGCTATTCAGTTACAACACAATGTCATACACTCCGCAACAAAACGACATGGCAGAAAGGAAGAACGGGACACTAAAATAAATGTCCAATTGCATGTTGCATGCAAGGTCATTACCTTCAAAGTTATGGTTTGAACCAATCAACTGTGCTGCTTACATCCAAAATAGAGTACCACACAAATTTGTGAAGGGGGCCACTCCTATGAGGCTTGGTGCGGTAAGAAATTGAAACTCACCCATTTCCATATCTTTGGATTGCGAGCATGGGCTCGAATTCCATTGGATAAGCAAAAATCTTTAGAGCCACAGAGGAAGGGGTGCATGTTCGTTGGATATTCAGATGGAGTCAAAGGGTACAAGTTGCTAGATATTTCCATAGAACAACTCTTTATTGAGAGGAGTGTAAAGTTTGAAGAAGATTCTCTACATGCAACTCCGGAGGACCTTGTTGCACAACCTCTGCCACTTCCATTGTTGCATTTCCACGACCTTGGTGTCTAGGATAGAATCTTAAATCTCTGATGCTACCAAAACCAAGAATCTCAACAAATATACTTAGCACAACGGAACAATATAACGCAATAAATCAATCACGTGCACAATAACAACAATAACAACAATATATGTAACCCAACTTCGTTATACTATCAACATATAATACAACAGTCTAGGGCTCCTGTACAATGGATAATGGCCCTCAAATATCCACATGTACAAGATTACAAGGTATAATGACAATCTCATTGCTCGAGTGCACAATCACAACCTCTATGTCGTATCTTGTCCTGCAGGTCCTCTGCTTCCGAACTGCTCTTTAGCTACCCCTTATTCCATCAAGAAACAACACATAGAGACTCTAGGAGGCCTGTAACTTATAACTGTTGCAAGTCACTTCTGCTACAATGAACAGGGCTGATCCAATTTGCTTCTCTAGGCTGGCCAATAACTAAGCATTAATCTTCCTTCTTACTAGCTTTCTTCGTCCATCAAAGAGCTACACATTAGGCTCAATACTTCACCCAATTACGCAACAGTCCAAAGTCCTTGTTTGCTGCTCTAGGGCTACTTTGGACATCTACACGCTGCCCTCCAACAGTCCAAAGATGCCCAATGCAACTATTGAAACTTCACTGTAGAATTTGCCCACTGGTTAGGGCATCTAACCACCAAGTTTGCCCCTCCTCTTTGGTTTCCATAGGTTTTCCAAATCTGATCCAACCTAGTCAATACTTGACCCAACATAATGTGAAAATTCGTACTACCCGAAATCCTACTGCAACAACTGATGGAAAGTCTTTTATTTGTTATTTACTTAACAAATTATTTACTGTGTTCTACAAGCAAATATCGAAATCCATACACTACAACCTTCACAAATAAAACTATGGAAGAAAAACAAGTGCGGAAACAAGATCTCAGAAATAGAAGATCATAGACACATCTGACACCGTTGTTTTTGGACCAATGTCCTCGGAAAAACCCAATGCAGGAAAACTGATGCAACAGCTGAGGGTTTATATATCATGTAGTAATTTTTCTGAATACAAACTGGATGCCTTGTTGGCTATCCTCACAGAGAATCTGACTGACAGGAAAGTTGGTGAGATTACCTACGACACTGACACTGGAAGCCCAACTGGCCAAAACACCTGATGGCAAGCCCTCCACAACCTCTGCGCAGCCTTTGTGTCACTCTGCGTGGAGACTGTGTGGCTTCTGCATTTTGGCTCTTTTGCTGGCTGGATCTGACCCTTTAGCCCCTTCCGGTCTCACAACCCGACTCTCCGACACTAGATCTGACTGATCCTCAGCTGAATAAAGTACCTCCTCAAGGCTGCAGTGCTGGCTCTGTGTAGCTGCTACACTGCCTCTGCTGGTACTACTTTCTGTCTTTTGTGTCGTGTATTCTGCGGCTCGAGAATAGACTTTCCAACCAGAATTACTGCCCCTCTCTGCGTTGAATCTCTAGATCGATCTTTCCTCTTAGCACTGCTCACTTTAGAAATTTGATCTCTTGATCCTTTCTTCGTCTCGGTGTATCTTCCAAATTGCCCTTAAGTCCTTCTTATAATCTTCTCGTTGAAACTTCAACGACCGGGATTAAATCTCTAATCAACGGCTAAGATTAACTTTTGAATTGATCTCTACCTTTTCTAGAACATTCACAATCTGTTTTATTAATACCCATTAATTATTTTATTTTCCTAAGTTTAGACATAGGGTCCCTTCAAAAATAATTAATTATTTTAATAAAACATATTCTGAGTAGAATTTTCACAAAAAAATTATGGGTTCTCTGGAATACATGTGCCTAAGCCTCCCTGCAAATTTTGAGACTTAGAGCACATCCAATGCTACCCAAATCAACACTTTCTCTTAGCGAGGAATGTGCTAGCAATACACCCTGTTGAGTACTGCTCTGATTCTGCAGCATCACCCTCTGCGATGCTGATGTCTGACACTGCTACTCACCAACTCTACGCAAATGCTGCATCTATACTGCTGCTGACCCTACCACTATCAACACTGCAACCGTACTACAATTCCTTCTCAAATTTTGCATTCGTGTTGCTGCTAGCCCTGCCACTGCCAACTACCACTACACTGCAACACTGTTGCTTATTGCAACAGAAAAACATCCAAAACTGAACAAGTATTCAATATGATGCATCTCAGTACTGAAGATCAGACTGCTGCTAGCCTCTGCGCTGACCCTCTAAAGCTGTTGCTGACTCTGCGTTGTGCCTCACTTCATTATTGCCAACTCTGCTCTGCGCTGCTCAGACTCTGGCGTTGCTAACCACTGCACTGTCACTTCTGCACTCCTTCGCACCAACTGGCACTCGTCCATCTTGCTACATCTGATTGGGCTCCCGTAGCAAGGTATTGATATGAGAGGTGGACTCCTCAAGGATCCTGTCCAGCCTGTAGCTCTCTGGGTCTCTGACTCCAAATCACCCCACCTCCCTCCTAGGGATATATGGGCAATCATTGCAAACTCCTTATCGATCCTAGGAGGTGCGGCTTGCAGATCATGCTTCTCGTCTTTTTCTCTCTTCTTGAGAGGACACTGTGTGGCATAATGTCCCATCTCGCCACACTGAAAGCATTTGATCTTGGAAAGGTTCTTCTTCCTCCTGCGTTTCTCTTGTTGCGCATTTGATGCAAGGGCCACATTATCCTCCTCCTCCTTTGTCTTCCTCCCACTACTGTTGCTGCCCTCAAGTTGACACTTGAGTAATTCCCTCCTCATCTCTTCTTGCTGAATGATCTGAAAGTAGCAAAATTGATTATTTGCACAATTTCACCAAATATTAACTAAGCTTTTTTTTAAGTGAATGAAAGAGAGAAATTGATTTTTAAGTGCCTTAAACATAAAACTTGAAACATGAAATTAAGCATGAACAACAGAGCATAAGAAGAAAACACAGAAAACTTGATGACGAAGTTCATCCCTCCTGGACTACATCTCCTGGTCCGCTTCCAATGGGCATCGACTGTATTAAAAATGCTCATAAAGTCTCTTTACATCAAATCACCATTTTGGACTATTCACACAGGCATCAATGGCTACTGTCAGAAGATAGGCCTCGGTCTCATCTCTCCAATGCAACTTATAGATCTCAAAAAGGCCCAATATTGGCCAAGTTATGCCTCAAAAGGCATATTACAGGTACTGATAACAGAACTTGACAGACCCACTTTACAACTACCCTCCCTAGGGTGCATTGGTTAATCCTTTTATAAAGCCCACGGGAGGTCTTGGGGTCAAACTTGTGGGCCTCCTGGGATTGGTTTGACAACATATAGTCTATCGCTACAACCCCTACACCATATATATATATATATTATGGTTTTAACCAAGTGTTAACAATAGTATCAAAGGCCCGACAATTATATCACTCCCCACAGCATCGTGGCAATGATATTAACATAGTATATGGTTACAATATTAAACCGATGGATCAACCCGTGGGATATGGTTTGACATTACTCTGACAGTGGCATATGGAACTTCGACCCATGGCCTATGAACTTTGGAATATGCGGTTGTCATAAGGTTGCTTCGCGCCGAGTTGGAGACTTTGCTATGTCATTTGGTAGCGCATTAAAACAAACTGTGGGTTTGGCGGGGCTGCTGAATGTGGCGGGCTCTGCCAACCCTTACCACATATACCATACAATGAGACTTTAAATACATATATGCACCTTTTTATTAACAATTGAACTCATGGGCTAATGGTAAATTTTTGTAGTGCTTCTTCGGAGGTCGCAGGTTCGACCCACACTTGTAAGTTTGACCTGCGCCTGGTTTGAACGCTTGGTAGTTTGACTTTGACTTACCACGTGTCTTGCTGTGAGACTGCCACTTGGCCTGCAAAGGCCCAATTTTTTTCTTATTGGAGAAAAACTTCAGAATGCATTTTTTCCCTCATACGGAGGCCATTTTTCAAACTGAATATATCACTGGAATTAGCGAGATGAGCTCTTCGGGTTGGCGCTAGTTTCATGAGTATCTGAGACTGTAAAATTTTAAGCATTTTGAGGATACCCCTGGATCATTCCTCTCCACTGGAAGCTTTTGTACCACCAAAAGTTTGGTTTTAAGCAAACGTGAGGTGAGGGTATAGCTCCCTCACCCTTACGATCTCCATCCACCTTGCTTTGCATGGATTCATGCCTTTGAGTCCCACTCGAAGATACTCAACATCTCCACGCCTGGAAGTGTAGAGCTTCCTATCCAAGATGGTATCTTTCTGTAACTCAGTCATACATTCTGGTGCAAAATCATCTATAGTTGGAATTTGAGCATTTTCCTCTAGATCCATGATCATTGGAGGTTCATACAACTTCAAATTTTCAACATTTACAACTGAATATATGTGCATGTATGGAGGAAAATTTAACCGGAATGCATTGTGTCCAATCATTTAAACATTTCTAAAAGGGCCAGACCTTATAGGTTTCAACTTTTTACCTTCGCCTTTCATCCTTTCTTTGCTGATGTACATCCATACTTGATCACCAACCTGAAAGTGATGATCCACCCGATGTTTGTCATGATGCATTTTGTATTTGGCCTGACTTTTCTCCAATTGTCCCTGCACTACTTCATGAATCGTTTGGATTTTTTGAATGAACTTGATTGCTTTGTTGGCATCTCCATGTCCATCCTCCTTAGCTTCTTCACCTTACATAAAGTCCATTGGTGATTTGGCAGGTACCCAAAACATGTTTCAAAAGGAGATCTGTTAGTAGAAGAGTGAAAGGCCCAGTTGTAAGCATGCTGGCCATAATGTAAGGATTCATCCCACAACTTAGGATGTGTGCTACAATAACCTTTGAGAAGATGTACCACAGTTTTGTTCACCACCTCTGTTTGTGGATGAAAAGTTGTGCTCTTTTTCAACTTAGTGTCCATGAGTCCCCTCAAAGTGGATCAAAACTCCCCTATAAAACGAGAGTCCAGATCTGAAATTATAGTATTAGGCAACCCAAAATGAATCCATACATTTTGAAAGAACAACTGTGCAGCCTGATCAGCAGTTACTTTCTTTTTACATGGAACAAGAATATACATTTTGCTAAATCTATCAACCACAACATACAAATAATCATGCCCTTTTCTAGACATTGGAAGTCCTCTTACAAAATCCATAGATATACTGTCCCATGGCCGAGAAGGAACTGGAAGTGGCATATACAAACCTAGCTTTTTGTTGTTTGGTTTTCTTGTTGAACACATGACACAACCTTTGATGTACTTAGTAACTGTTTCATTCATTCGAGGCCAATAGCAATACCTTTGTAATTGTGCCACTGTCTTACCTACACCAAAATGCCCTGAAACGCGAGAAGAATGTGTTTGCCTGATCACATGCACTCTTTCTCCTTGTGGTATGCACAACTTGCCAAGATGGTACAATGACCTGTCATGAACATGATAATTCACTTCTTCCACCTGAACACCATGGGTTAGTGATTCATAAACATCCTTAAAATTTGTATCTGCAGCATATTGTTCTATCTAACTTTCATGTGCTAAAGAAATTTTTTGCAGAATAACTGAAGCATTCAAAGAAGGTTTTGATAATATATTAACTACTTTATTGGTGATACCTTTCTTATATTTGATTACTAAGTGGAATTGCTGCAAAAATCCCATCCATCTATAATGTCGAGACTATTGCAACCTAGTTTGAGATTGAAGGTACTGAAGTGGATGATGATCTGTATGAATCACTGTTTCTTTGCCCATTAAATAATGTTTCCTTTTTTTAACACATTACACTAATGCATACAATTCTTTATCATAAGTTGGATAGTTAGCAACTGATTTAGAAAATGTTTTTGAATGAAAACAAATAGGCTTTCCTTTTTGCAATCATACTACACTCATTGCATACCCACTAGCATCAGTTTCTATTTCAAATGGCTGTTGCAGGTCTAGTAAACCCAAGATTGGAGTTGTAACAATTTTATGCTTTAAAGTATCAATTGTTTTTTGTTGTGAGACGTTAGAACTTGTTAAAGCATGAAGTGGCGATGCAATAAAAGAGAAATGAGAAATAAACTTCCTCCAATACTGAACTGCACCCAAGAAACTTCTAACTTCCGTCACATTTTGTGGTCTTGGCCACTTGACAATCACATCAATTTTAGTTGGATCTATTTTTAGATGACCACCTCCAATTATGTAACCAAGATATACTAAGGAACTTTTTCCAAATTCACATTTAGAGAGTTTGAGATATAGGTTCTTTTTATGCAACACATCAAAAACTTGTTTAATATGATTTACGTGTTCTTCCAAACTTGAACTGAAAATAAGAATATCATCTAGATAGACTATGACAAACTTATCAATAAAAGGATGAAAAACATCATTCATCACTCTCATGACAGTTGTTGGAGCATTGCATAACCCAAACGACATAACCAACCATTCAAAAAGCCCCTGACTAGTCTTAAAAGCAGTTTTCCACATATCATTCTCTGCAATACGAATCTGATGATAACCACTTCTTAAATCTAGTTTTGTAAAGTAAACAACATTCTTTCACTGATCAAGCAAATCATCAATTCTAGGAAGAGGATACTTGTTCTTAATGGTGATTTTATTTAAAGCTCTAAAATCAACACACATTCTCCAAGTTCAGTCTTTATTTGGGACTAATATGATCGGTGATCCACATGGAGAAGAATTAGGTCGAATAAAGTCTTTCTCAACCAATCCCTGAATTTGTTTCTTAATCTCTTCATTTTCTATGACCGTCATACGATATTTGCCAATGTTCAGAAGAGGGGGATCAAACTGTAATTGAATCTCATGTTGTATTTCTAGTTTTGGAGGTAAAATTTTTGGTTCTTTAAACAATTCCTTATAAGAATATACTATTTCAACCAATTTGTCCTTAAACTGAGAATCACACCCTTGAAAGGCATCAGACTTATCATTAGGTTGTTCTTTAACAATCATGAGAACACACTTTTTACTTTAACTTATTAACCTTTTCATCTTATTGACATTGATTAAATCCAAGTTTGTCTAGATTTTGTGTGCCCTAAAAACATATTCAATTCCATCTTTACCGAGATGATACTTATTCTCCTTTCTATGAAATATGGCATCTCGATCATAAATATATGGACCACCCAACACAACTCCACATATATCCAAAGGAATCACATCTAATTCAACTTCATCAACAAAATTAGTGGTAATTGCAAACCTTAATCGACACTGTTTTGGGACATGCATCTGAGTATTTTCTTTCAACCATCCTAAAGGGTATGGTTTTGGATTATTTTTAGTTTCCAATCCCAATTTCCTTACTAGTTCCTCAAAAATTAAGTTTGCTTGTGATCCACTATTGAATAATGTGTCTATCTTAGTGTGCTTGTATAATATCCTTATGTGAAATAATTCAATTCTCTTCTTTTCTTCAATCACATTATTAGATTTTGAAGAAGATGGAGAACAAGTAGTGCTAGAACTAGCTTCAGAAGGTATACCTGTTAGACCCATAGCTGTAATCTTCCTTTCATCACCGTAGTCAGATCCCAAATCTTGTTGGACTACAAAATTACCTTTCATTTCGCCCTTCTTCTTAAGGAACTTCTTTGGTTTAAGTTTAGGATGAAGCTTCCAACATTTGGAGTCATCATGTCCAACCCTCTGACAATGAGTACAAGTAGGTCTTTTTCCTCCCTTCTTAGCTGTTGCCGATTTCTTCCCTTTCAACTTGTTCTTCCCTTTGCCTTCTTTGGAATCTTTGTTCTTTGAATGTTTGAATCATTTCTTTGAAAAGTTTGACTCAAAAGGTCTGCCACCTGATTCAATATGAATGGCTTGTACACACACTTCATCAAATTCAGTTGGATTAAACATAAGCAATGTATGTCGCAAATAATAATGCAAACTTCCAATATACTTTAACAAAGTTTCTCGTGTGTCTAATGGAATATTAAGCGTTAATGCCTTTTTCCTAAATTCTTGTGTAAATGCTTGTACACTCTATCCTTTACTTTGCCTTAAATGTTGCCAATCCATTACAGCCTGTTGCATATATCCTAAAGGATAGAATTGTTTTCTAAGAGCTTTAACAAACTTAGACCATAAAGAGATAATTTTACCATCTTGCTTCAAATTTGATCAAGTTTTACTTTCCTACCAAATCAAAGTTGTTCCCCCGCATTCTAAGTGTAGCTAACTATATTTTTGTAGATTCATCAACAACATTTTGAATTGTACAATACACCTCAAGTTGCTTTATCCAGTTGTGTAATATTCCGAATAGAAATAAACAGTAATATAAAGCAACATAAACAAGAATTTACAGCAAATAGAGAGACATCACATAAACAAAGCAAAAATGGAGAAACGTTGAGCCATTTTATTATTTAACTAGAAGATGCAATGAGTACAAAGGTGATTAGAATGATGGCACCTTGTCTTGCTCAGAAAGGTGATTAGAAATGCTCAAGGAATGACTGCTCTGTCAAGGACTGCGTAATCTCCAAAGGCTGCTACTACTACTACCGGACTGCTGCTATTGCTGGAATGGGACGGGTCTTTGGGGCTGTTCCCCTGCTCAAAAAAATATGAAACTCCGGGAATGAGCTCTCCTCCAAATACATAGAAAAGCTCAGAAAGGAATCTCGGAATGGATGACCCCAGAATTTGATCTCCCTTGAGGAATAATGCTATCCCAGTGAAATACACTGGCCCTGAATGATCCTTTGTAAATGATGGCCTCCTCCTGTACCAAAATGATGCAATAGTGAAGGTTCGATCCCTTCACACTATCTCGAGCTGAATCCCCTGATGAATCCTCACTCCCAGAACTGCCTCCACCAATAACTGCATGATCTCTCCCAGAGACTGTGCTGCCCAAGCAAGTGCGTAATTCCAGACTGAAGATGCTATGGCTCCCACCTGAAAAACAATGGATAGAACTCCTCACCTGAGCAGGCACTCGAAGTCCCCCAGGGCTGAGGTTGGGATCTCCGCTCGGAGACACCCGGTGTGCTAAGCAACACTTGTATTCCCAATTAGCTATAGCTAATTGGAAATATTAATTTTGATCAATTTTGCCTTATATAATTAAAATATAAATAAAGTGGGAGTGTGACTCAGGATAAAGCACACTCCTTAAAGTCCCCTAGGAAATACAATGTATGGTCAAGGTGGGCCAAGGAGGGCCAAGAGACAACGTAGGGAGGGGGACACACTTGGACAGCATGGGCCCAGCTAGCGCAGATGAGTTGGCAGCGTGGGCCAAAGAGGGACAACGTTAGCATGGTGGGGCCAAGGAGAGAGGGAAGCTCACCCAAGATAAATAGAGGAGAGGCTACCTCATTTCGGGCATTGTTGATTATGCATTTTGGAGATTGTCTCTAGACATTGAGCACGCTTGCTATTTAGCTAGTTTGCACGTACTATTCAGTACACCGGGTATCTCTGTGCGGAGATCCCAACCTCAGCCCCGGGAGACTTCGAGTGCTTGCTCAGGTGAGGAGTCCTACCGTATTTTGCAGGGGGAGATCAGAGCTTCAGCCATTGAGGAGTATTCCTTGGAGGGACAGTGCAGTCTTGCAGAGGGAGGATGCAGTTCTAGTTGGGGAGAGATCCGGATTGAGGTGTTTTGGGTGGATTCAGACCGGAGGATTAGGGAAGGGATCAGCCCTTACCTATTGGAGAAATTTTGCAGAGGGAGAGGCCATATTTTGCAGTGTTTCCCCCAGGGTCAGCGTTTTCCCTTGAGGGATAGCGTAGTGCCTCAAAGGAGGTATTTTCCGAGGTTAGCCATTCTTGAAAAGCTCTCTGGGCTTTTCTGGGAATTGGGAGAGGAGGCCATTCCCAAAGTTTCAGCATTTTCCACGTTGGGGAACAACCCCAAAGACTCATTTCATTCCAGTAGTTGCAGCAGCACGCCAACATTTTCCAGCAGCTTGGAGATTACACAGTTGATAGAGGGAGCAGCCATTCCATACATTGTTTTGAGAGTATTTCTACACTTGCCCTGAGCAAGTCGAGGTGCTATCATTCTGATCACCTTTGTACTTTCCTTATTTCTCAGTATTAATAAAATGGCTCAGCGTTCTCCATATTGTGTATTTTGTCTCGTGATTTGTCTTTAGTTGCTGTGTACCTTGTTTGTGTGCTTTATATTACTTTTTATTTCCCTTCGGGATATTACACTCAACAACAAAAGCGTGCTCAATGTCAAAAGACAGAAATCATAGATGCATAATAGCATAAGAGAATGAGGAGCCTCTTCCCCTTTTTATGCTTTGAGAGCCTTTCTCTTACCCGAGCCCCACCAAACTGCGATGTCCCTCTTGGCCAATGTTGTCCCTCTCTCACTGCGTTGTCATGGGCCCACACTGCCACTTCCCTCACGCTGCCACTTCGTCCTCCTGGGCCCCACGCTGCCAAATAATTATATGCTCAAGTGACTTTAGGGAATGTTTATTTCCTGAATGCAGGTTTTGTAACTCATCACCCACTTTATTAACTGATTTAACTTTATAAAAGTAAAATGGAAAAAAATTAATATTACCAATTAGCTACTGCTAATTGGGAATATTACAAGTTATCTAACTTTTTCAGGATTCATTTAACCATCATATATTGGCAACTCAAACTTAACATCAAGCTTCAATAAAGGAGATTTCTTTTGCTTCTTTTGTGAGTCTGAACTTGACTGATAAGAGAATAAAGAAGAAGAGAAGATAGAGGAGAAGGAGGTTCATTACCATCAGCTTTTTCCTTGCCCTTTTTCTCTTTCGTGCCGTTAGAAAATGAAGCTGCATCTCTAGTCTTCTTGTCTTGATAAAGTTCTACAATCATCTGTTGCGTATTAAGGAATATTTGCTGAAATTTCTCCTCGTTCTTGGGCTCAGGAGCTTCTCCTTCATTTGACTCTTCCATCTCCAACTTTTGAGAGACTTTTCTCTTTCCAATCTTTGGATTTATCTTCTCAAGTTTCCTTTCTCCACGTCGCAACCTAGATCTAGTCAACATTCATATTGGAAAATATCCTACTTATACATGATCAACCTCGATCTGATATCAAAATATGATCCAAAAGCAACAAAATTGACTATTTTCACAATTTCACCAAATATTAACTAAGGTTGCTTTTAAGTGAATGAACGAGAGAAATTGATTTTTAAGTGCCTTAAACATAAAACTGTTGAGATTTTGGGGTAGCATTGGATGTGCTCTAGCTCCGAAATTTTGTGGAGCAGCTGGAGTACATGAGATCTCCAAGACCCAAAAAACGTTTGGAGAAATTCCATCAAGTTTAAGAGTTATTCAAATAATTAATATTTTTAATTAAGGACCCTAAGTCTAACTTAGGAAAATTAAAAGATTAAAGTGAATTAAATTAAACATGTGATGAGAATGTTCTAAGTCACGCAGATCAAGCAAAGTCTAATCTTAGCCATTGATTAGAGATTAGATCATGGCCGTTGGTTTGCCAATGAGAAAAGTATAAGAGAATGGCTTGGGGTCAATTGGAGAACACACACATTGGTAGAGTAGTGAAGCTAAGCTGAAATTCTAGGGCGTGGTTTACGAAGAATTTCAGAGAGAGTTTGCAGTGCAGCGAGGGATTCTGATCCAAGGCTAAGAATACAACATCGGCAGAGAGGAAACATATCCAGCAACGCAAAGGGTAGCCAATGCTACGCAGTTTAGCTAGAGTCTAGTCAGGGGCAGCGCAGAGGCAGCAGGAGCCCTTCAGGGTTGACGCATACCCAATCAGGGCAGCGAAGGGGCAGCGTAAGCCCAGAGAGGTTGACGCATGCCCTTCCAGAGCAGTGCAGAGGCTGAGGCAAACCAGAAAGGCTGACGCAGAGGGCTGAGGAGCAAAGTTGGGGTTTTCAGTGGGGAAAAAAGGGTTCGTGTTCTGTAAATCCCGTTTGAGGGTGTGAATCGGCCATATTTTCTGTCTCCGAGTGAAAGAGGTATTACTGCCATGATTTTCTTTGTAGGGCCAACCATGTATGGTGCCTAAATATTGTTGTATTCAGATTCTGCATAATAATAAAACCCTCTAGAGCTAGCTGCACCGGTTTTCCTGCATTGGTTTTTTCTGGGGACATTTGTTCGAAAAATCTGTGTCACTTTGTCATATGTGCATTATATTCAATAAGTGATCTGTATGTGTAGGCTTCTATTTTTTTTTTACTTCGATGTTTTTATGAATATTCATATTAATAACTTGTATATAAAATCAAGTAGGAGAAGTAAATCAATAGTTAGTAGTAGGGTTTCTTAGATTAAGAAATTTTCACAAAAACTTGAAATCTGAAATTAAGCATTAACAACAGAGAATTAGAAGCAAACACTTAAAACTTGATGACGAAGTTCATCCCTCCTGGACTACATCTCCGGTTCTGCTTCCAATGGGCATCTGTTGTATTAAAAATTCTCATAAAATCTCTTTACACCATTTTGGATTGTGCACACAGGCATCAATGGCTACTGTCAGAAGATATGCCTCGACCTCAGCTCTCCAACGCAACTTACAGATCTCAAAAAGGCCTAATATTGGCCAAGTTATGCCTCAAAAGGCATATTACAGGACTGATAATACAACTTGACAGACCCACTTTACAACTCCCCTCCCAAGGGCACACTGGTTAATCCTTTTATAAATCCCATGGGAGGTCTCGTGGTCAAACCTGCGGGACTCCCGGGATTGGTTTGACAACATATATTATATCATTACAACCCCCGCACCATATATATATTATGGTTTTAACCAAGTGTTAACAATAGTATCAAAGGATCGACGGTTACATTACTCCATGTGACGGTGTGGCATATGATATTAACATAGTATATGGTTACAGTTTTAAATTGACAGATCAACCCGTGGCATATGGTTTAACATTACTCCGGCGGTGGCATATGTGAAAATTTCAAATCTAAAATTCTACTACAGTAACTGATTTATTTCTCCTACTTATTCTTCACAATAAGTTATTTACAAAACTCTTCAGTAAACATTAAAATAAATTCTACTATAGTTATCACATAATTTCATAGAGAAATAATAGTGAAATATATGCACAAGAGTCAATCCCATCGACATAGTTATTTTTGGACAATTGTCTTCGGAAAAACCCAATGCGGGAAAACCAATGCAACAAATGAGGGTTTATTTATTAATCTTCAGCAACAATCTCTTTACAAGGAATGACCAGCAGAATAAATGAGAAACTTCCACGAAAGCACCTGAGATAATTTTCTCCTAACCTTCGGAGAAATTCTGACACCCACAAGGCTCTTTGATCTCCACTGCATCACTTCTGCGTGATCCTCTGCGTAGGGACTGCATGAGGGCTACGTCCCAGCTGTTCTTCCTCTCTGCGTTGTCCCTCTGTGTTGCCCCTCTGCTGCTCTACATCCTTCTTCCTCGAGCTCTGACTGATACTGAACCCTCCTCTTCCTCTGCCCTGCAACTCTCCCTCTAAAATCAAATTCTAAATTCCGAAGAATCGACTTCCCTCGGGTTACTAAGTATTTGCCCGGTTTGTCTCCAACTGACCCACAAGTCTTCATTTATACTTTTCCTGTTGATAAATCAACGGTCATGATCTAATCTTTAATCAACGGCTAAGATTAAAACAGACTTGATCCTTGTCACTTAGAAGCTTCTCACCCATATTTAAGTTAATTCACTTTAATTGTTTTAATTCCCTAAGTTTTAAATTAGGTTTCATTAAAAATAATTAATTATTTGAATAACTTGCATTCTGTGTGGAATTTCTCCAAATGATTTCTAGGTCTTGGAGATCTTGTGTGTTCTAGCCCCTCCACAAAATATCAGAGCTAGAGCACATCCGATGCTACCCAAAAATCAACACTCCCTCTTAGCGAGAAAAGTGCTCTAGCAATACTTCCCACTAGAAGCATCACCCTGATCCATGACATCGGTCCTCTGCGCTGCTGATGCTTGGTCTACTGCCCCTCATCTACTGTGCTGCTACTATCTATACTGCTGCCCATAATACTGTCACCATCACTACCTCATTTGTACTGCAGCTCCCTCTTAAGTACTACACCTATATGTTTCTTCTACTGAAACGGATTCTTCATCATCCCCAACTTCTCTCTGAAATAAACAAAATTTGTTCTTCCCAGAGCCTTAGTGAGGATGTCTGCCACCTGTTCTCCTGTCGGAGTGTACTATAACTGTACTACTCCTCGCTAGAAACAGTCTCTGATAAAGTGACACCTGATGTCAATGTGCTTCGACCGATCATGAAACACCGGATTCTTAGAGAGATTAATGCAACTCTGATTATCGCATCAAATGTTGGTCGCTTCCATACTTCTCCTGAATAGATTCACAAGCAGCTTCCTAAGCCATATGGATTCACACGAACCTATGTTGGCTGCCATATATTCCTCCTCGGTTGAGCTCAGAGTTATGGACTTATGTTTCCTACTGCACCAAGAAATCATTCCTTATCCAATGCTGAAACAGTACCCAGTGGTACTTTTCCAATCTATCGAACTTCCAACCCAATCTGCTTTAGTGAACCCACTCAATCTAATGTCATTGCCTTGGGTGTAATTTAATCCATGCTCGATTGTTCATTGTATGTATCTGAGAACATGTTTGGCTGCTACCCAGTGTGCCCTCTTTGGTTCCACCATGAACCGACTGAGGGTGTTGATTGCATAGCAAATATTTGGTCTCGTGTTAACCAGATGCATCAGGGATCCTATGAATTGTCCGTACAAGGTGGGATCGACTTCTTTATCCTTAAATGCATCAATCTTCTTCCAGTTAGTGATCATTGGAGTAACCATGGGTCTATAATCTTGCATCCTGAACCTCTTCAGAATTTCTGTAGCATACCTCTCTTGTCCTAGGAAGATCTCACCCTTCTGCTGGCAAACTTCCAACCCCATAAAATAATGCATCAATCCCAAATCTTTCATGTTGAATTATGTAGCTAGGTTTTCCTTGCAATCCTTGATGAGCCTAGATGAACTTATCAGGAATAGGTTATCTACATATAACACCAGAATTAGAGGCTCATTCCCTACCTTCAAATAGTAGAGATTAGGATCTGAGTCACTCTTGACAAATCCCATCTTCTGCAGGGAACCATCAATTTGATCGTACCAAGCTCTAGGTGCCTGTTAATTCCATACAAAGCTTTCTTACGCTTGCATACATGAGTCTTCTTCTCATGTGTCTTAAAAACCTCTGGTTGTTCAATTAAAACTTCTTCCTCTATCACCCCATTCAAGAAAGTATTCTTGACGTCCATCTGGTGAATCTCCCACCCCATCTACGCTGTAAGGTATATCACAGATCTGATAGAAGTATACCTAGCTACTGGGGCGAATGTTTCTTCGTAGTCCATCCCTTCCTTCTGAGCATACCCCTTAGCCACAAACCTGGCTTTGTATTTTTCCACACTGCCATCTGCAACATATTTGATCTTGTAGATCCATTGCGAACCTACAACCGATCTGTCTTGAGGCCTAGGAACTACTTCCCAGACATCATTGGTCATAATGGAACTATATTCTTCCACCATTCCATTTACCCACACCTGATGCTGAGCTGACTCCTGGAAACTAGAGGGTTCTCCAACCTGAGCCACCAAAGCTTGGTACTTGTTAGGTTGTCTATGCTGCCTCTTCTTGTTTCTAGGAGCTCAGATGAATTCCTCGGCGTCTCTCAGAATTTGTCGCAATTCTCGGCTTGTTCTTCCGCTGGTATTGGGTAGATCTACCTGCTCCTCCTCTTGCGAATCTTCCTGAAGTAATACCTCTGTATTCTTATGCCTTGGAGAAGCATAGGTGCTAGTTTTGGTTGGACGAAGAGGGTGGACCAATGGATCATCCTCTGATTGTGTTTTAGAAGGCATCTCCCGGGATTTCCTAAAAGCTCTGTCCTCCATGAACTTTACATCCCATCGTACTACAATCTTCCTACTGCCGGGAATGTAGATTCTATATGCCTTAGCATTCTCGCTATATCCTACCAGATATCCACTTTCTGTAGTCTGATCCAATTTCTTCCTCTTTTCTTCGGGTATATGGCAGTATGCCAAACTACCAAAGATCCTAAAATGACTCACCTCTGGCTTTCTGCCAGTGAAGAGACTCTCCGATGTAATCTTACCTAGTGCATTGTGAGGAATCCTGTTCTAAACATACACAGTTGTACTGCATGCTTCCACCCATAGAAATTTTGGCATATCTTGATCATACAACATTTCCCTTGCTGCTTCAACAATAGTTCTATTTTCCCTCTCTGCAACCCCATTCTGCTCTGGATTATATGGAGTGGTCCATTCTCTTTTGATGCCTTCCCTTGCACAGAATTCAGTGAAGTTTTTATCAATATATTCTCTGCCATTATCTGAACGCAATATCTTTATCCTCGTACCTGTCATATTCTCAACCAGAGCCTTAAACTCTTTGAATCGATCAAAGACCTCATCCTTAGTCTTTAGAAAGTAGATCCAATTTTTCCTGGAATGGTCATCAATGAAGGTGACGAAGTATTCGGCACCACTAAGAGCTCTGGTGGACATTGGTCCGCAAATGTCTGAGTGTAGTAGTCCTAAAACACTGTTAGCCCTATTGCTGCTTCTGGAGTAAGCTGCTTTGGCTTACTTGCCTAGTATGCACCCTTTGCAAACATCATCCCGTTTGGTGCTCAACTCTGGAACTCCCATGACGGTCTCTCTGAGAATTCTTAGAGCCCCATGGTGTAAGTTCCCCATCCTTCTGTGCCATAGTTCCTTCAAATACTTCTCACCACTGCTGCCTATCTTTTCCATTGGAGATTCAAGTTGTAGTTTATACAGTTTATTGCTCCTGACTCCAATTTGGTCCTTCTTCTTCCAACTCGGGTGTTTGACATTACCTTCTTTCCAATGAAGTATACGTCATAGCCTTTTTTTTATAGCTGAGATACAGAGAGTAAGTTCATCCCCAACCCTGGCACATGCAGCACATTGGTGGCTCGAAGCCAATCTCCTGCTTCAGTTTGAAAAACTATGGTACCTCTTCCAACAGGGGTACATTTTTCCTTATTTCCCATGGTGATCTTGAATTTCATTTGTTCTTCTTGGTAGCTCGAAAAACATTCTCGTATTCCTGTCATATGTGCAGAAACTCCGTTATCAATATACCAAACCTCTGATGAAGCAGAGCTTGATAGGCAAGCGAATTCATCTTCCAATCTGGAAGCCAATACAAAGATGTCATGATCCATCGTTTCTTTCATGCTTTCCTCTTTCTCAGGAGAATTGCGTGAACCCTTTCGAGTTGCTGCTCCAGCAGCATCAAAACTACGTTCCATTGCAGAATCTCCAAACCTGTTACCTGATCTCTACTCTGATACCATGTGAAAATTTCAAATATGAAATTCTACTGCAGTAACTGATTTATTTCTCCTACTTATTCTTCACAATAAGTTATTTACAAAACTCTTCGATAAACATTAAAATAAATTCTACTGTAGTTATCACATAATTTCATAGATAAAATAATGCATTTGAAACTTCGACCTATGGCCTATGAACTTTGGAATATGTGGTTGTCATAAGGTTGCTTTGCGTCGAGTTGGAGACTCCACTACGTCGTTTTGTAGCGCATTAAAACAAACCGTGGGTTTGGCGGGGCCATCAGATGTGGCGGACTCCGCCAACCTTTACCCCATATATTATACAATGAAACTTTAAATACATATATGTGCCTTTGTATTAACAAATGAACTCGTGGGCTAATGGTAAAGTTTTGTAGTGCTTCTTCGGAGGTCGCGGGTTTGACCCACACTTGGTTTGACCGCTTGGTAGTTTGACTTTGACTTGCCACGTGTCCTGCTGTGAGACTGCCACTTGGGTTGCAAAGGCCCAATTTTTTGCCTGTTGGAGAAAAACTTCAGAACAACGTTTCTCCCTGATAGGAGGCCATTTTGCAAACTGAATATATCACCAGAATCAACGCGACGAGCTCTTCGACTTGGCACTGGTTTCATGAGCATATGAGACTGTAAAATTTTGAGCATTTTGAGGATCCTCGTGGATCATTGAAGAGCTACCCACATTGACTCCCAGTTCGGCAAATTCTCTCTGCCCAGGATGCTCTGGACAAAGACCTGATAGTCTTCATACACTGAGTTGAGGGCCATTCTGACCATCTCAGTAGCCTGAGGAGCTACTCCCACAGCTGCCAGCTGACCTCGGTTCTCTTGAAGTCTAACCAGGAACAAATCAATGCGCTCACCCTTCTACATCATGCTAGTCCACATCTTATACTCCAGATACATCTTCTGTTGCTCATAAAATCCTTGATATAGCTTCTCCAAGGCGTGCCACATTTCTCTAGTTGTCGCTTTTCTAGCTATGTGACACATGACATGATCCCTTACTCCGTCGAGGATTAGGCACTTTTCCTTAGCCATATCCTTCTTGTATTCCTTAAAGGATCTGCATCTACCAGAACAACCACCACACCTTCGATGAAGAGTTTGAGATCATGTTCATCCAACATGCATTTGATCCTTGCCTGCGAGATCACATAGTTTGAGGCTCCCTCCAACCGACCTTGATCTCTTAGTCCATTTGCTGCCATCTCTGTCGACTGAAAAAATATGTCAAACTAGCTCGTTCTCTCTCCTCTGCGCAGCTCTGGTTTGGCCTACGCACTCCCTGCTGGAGATGGTAGATCTGCCACCTAATACTGCTTCTTAGATCTTGAAAATTAGAATTCCCCGGCTAGGAATTCCTTGAGGAAGAAAATTCCCTCAAAGTGTTTCCAGATCTCTATTCTGATGCTTTCTACACTAGCAATTACTTCTACGCAGAAAGCTGCGTCCCTCCAGCTACTGATCTGCGCAGGTTTGCTGCACTGCTCCCTCTGCCTCTAGCAAACTCCAAACTGGAAAAATCCTACCTCTCTGTTGGCTCACTCAGAGAGAGATTTTCTTTGCTGATCTAGCCCTCCTAGCTTGGACTGCACTTTGCTGGGAAATCGATTTGTTGCTTAAGTAGCTCTTTGATCCCCGGTTTCTGCCACAACGCTAGATCTGTTGGATCTGCTCTCTTGCTCCTCCTGCACTGAGCTACACAAGCTCTGATACCATGTGAAAATTCGTACTAGCCAGAATCCTACTGTAGCAACTGATGGAAATTCTTCTATTTTTTATTTACTTAACAAATTATTTACTATGTTCTACAAGCAAATATCGAAATCCATACACTACAACCTTCACAAATAAAACTGCGAAAGAAAAAGAAGTGAGGAAACAAGGTCTGAGAAAGAGAAAATCATAGACACATTTGACACCATTTGTTTTGGACTAATTTCCCTGGAAAGATCCAATGTGGGAAAACTGGTGCAGCGGCTGAGGGTTTATATATTATGCAGTAATTTTTCTGAATACAAACTAGATGCCTTGTTGGCTATCCTCATAGAGAATTCGACTGATAGGAAAGTTGGTGAGATTACCTCACACACTGAAACTGGAAGCCCAACTGGCCAAAACCCCGATGGCAAGCCCTTCACAACCTCTGCATCACTCTGCATGGGGACTACGTGGATTCTGCGTTCTAGCTCTTCTGCTAGCTGAATCTGACCCTATGGTCCCTTCCGGTCTCACACCCCGGCTCTCCGACACTGGATTTGATTGATCCTCAATTGAATAGCGAACCTCCTCAAGGCTACAATGTTGCATCTACGTGGCTCTGCATAGTTGCTACGTTGCCTCTGCTAGTACTGATTTCCGTCTTCTCTGCTGTGTATTCTTCAGCTCAGGAATAGACTTTCCAACCGGAATTACTGCCCCTCTCTGCGTAGAATCTCTACATCGATCTTTCCTCTTAGCACTGCTCACTTCAAAAATTCGATCTCTTGATCCTTTCTCCGTCTCAGTGTATCATCCAAATGACCCTTCAAGTCCTTATAATCTTCTTGTTGAAACTTCAACGACCGAGATTAAATCTCTAATCAACAGCTAAGATTAAATTTTGACTTGATCTCCGCCTTTTCTAAAACATTCACACTCTGTTTTATTAATACCCTTTAATTATTTTATTTTCCTAAGTTTATAGTTGTTAAAATTGGACAACTAGGTCCAAACTCCGGGTTGTGCTGCTCAGATGACGATCCCAATATTTTTATTGGATTCCTCTTTCGGAGAGGTGTAAGATTGATCTAAAGATCATCTTGATCGGATGAGCAGAACATGTACTTTGAATTTATTCCACTTATTTGCTAGGTCGGCCTGGAATAAAATATAGACTTAAATGTTTTAAAGGACGTGTCACACACCCACAAAGATTCCTATATATTGGAGAGACTTAGAGATCATTTGACACACATTGGTGTGGAGGAATTCTCTCTCTCTGAATAGCGTTGGAGTTGTGATATATATACCCTGTTCTTTGTTTGGGTTGTTCTGGGTTATGTGTGACACGCTTGGCTGAATGACCTATTGAAGACTTTGCTGGTAGAAGCATCCTGCTGATCGCCGTAACGCTACCATTTCCTATCTTTGTTTTGGCTTGTCTTCTATCGATCTATTAGCATGTTCTATCTTCTTCAGTATTGTGCCCTAATCTGAAATGGCATAGAACATCTGCAGAAATTAACATGGTATCGGAGCAGGTTGAAGACAAAGCCCAATTTATGTTGAAAGCAAGGGAACTTGGCTGGAAAAAAAAAAGGAAGGAGACAGCAGGGTAAAACAGAGGTACTAGGAGGCTATTTAGAGTTAACGTCTTCTCTGAAATAGCCGAAGAAGGATAGTGTCTCTAGCGAAGGAAGAAAGGGCTTGCTATTGACATGAAAGAGCTGTTTTTGTGGGCCACGTCCCTTGGGAAAGAGGCCGAGCATCACGGAGGAATGGAAGTAGGTGTGCTGCAGTCCCTACCTCATCCTTAGAGACAGCGTGGACATTATTTTTTTACCGGCACCTAGAAATCAACGTGGAAAAGTTATCTATTTAGCCGAGTCATGCAAACGTAATCCGAATGCGGAAAAAAAAAAAAGATAGGCGGAAAAGTGCAAAGTGAACGAAATTTATGAAAATCCTATCGTCGATTACAGTGAAAACAACCGCCCAAGGGTTAAACATCTCGATTTCACATAGATACGGATATTCCTGTGTGCTCAGCTTTTCAAACCGTTGGTTTTCCACGGGTTTTCAATGCCATTACGATGCAATTGCAGCGTGCGATGATGAATTATTTAAATTTCAATGGGCCGCAGAAGTCGTCGAAGAAAAAAAAAAAATGTGTGCGAGATGAAGCTTGCAAATTTTTGCATTTTAAACTGCAAGTTGTAGGAATTTGTTAGAATTTAGCTGATAAAAGGGACTCAAACAGAGAAAATCTGTTAAAAGGGCACAAGAATCGTTTAAGTTGCATAAAAATAGCTAAATTAGTGTCGGATTTATCCGAAATGCCTCAAGATCGGGTGTTTGCACTTGATTGGCCGACAGTTCTCTGAAAAGATTAAGATTTCCCGGGAATTTTACCGTGGACGGTTGAATTCTACCGCCGGAAGAGTCAGATTTTCATTGTTAGAGCGTTTTAGTGTTGTTACATTTTGGGCTCCTGAATGGAGTGTTTTGCATCTTTGACAATCGGTGGGGGTTTTACTACGGGAACTGCGATTTCAGATTGCGGACGTCTTTCACGATCTTGTTCTGCTTCCAGATTTTACAAGGACAGGCGCTTCTACACCGACTTTCAGGAAATGCATTCCTTGAAAAGCCAACGAGCGTGCCTGTGACAACTATTCAATGTGACATGTATCATGACGTAAACATCTTACCTGCTGTGTATCATCTTTTGCATAAGAGGCCGAAACTGAAAATATTTATTCTGCCCAGGATTTGGACCTACTAGTTGAGAAGGACTTGGCTAATCCTTCTCCAGTACGCAAATATAAAGGAGCCTCTACCCTCGCAGTTCAGACATAACAGTTTGTTGATTCCTGGGTTTTTCAGATGGTTCGGATGGAGCCTCTGTGATTTCGGTGATGAGAGCAGTTCAACAAAGATAAAGGGGCGGATTAATCTTGGCATAATTCGATTTAATATATGAAGTCTCAGATGAGTAATGGCAGAGATGTGAATCTTCCATTAAACCCTCTCGACATTTCTGCAATTCAAATTGTATTCTTCAGGATCTCCTCTGCATATTTACTTTTCTGTCATACGGACATATCACAGTGGACTCCATGCTGTGATGATAAGGTAAAGTTCTATCAAGTGTTGTTACAATAGGTTCGGTGTTTCTAAGTGAAACAATACATTCATGGTGCAGCTCGGTGCTAAGTATAATGTACATACCTCTGTTCATAGATATACCACAATGCTATAGTGAGCATGTTTTGGTGCCATCAAAAAAAAAAATCGAAGAAGAAAGGAAGAAGCCCAGAAAAATATGATCCATGGTTACGCTCTTACAATGATTCACATAACTATTTGGTAAAGAGTGGAAATCATTGATCCTAAGAGGAAATTCAAGGCAGCAGAAAGATAGCTCAAATTAAGTATGAAGATCTGAAGTTACTAGTCAAGCAAACATTCTTGGCTCCTTCATTTCTATATATATCAGCTATGATGATATAGTCATGTTCACAATTGAAGTTGTGAACAAGACAGATCAAATTTATTTTAGATATCTTTTGAATGAAGAAGCTACAGGGTTTAGCCAGCAAAAGGAATTGAAGCACTTGAAACTTTCAAGAAAAGCTTGGAGCAGAAATACATAGCTCCGTGATACAACTCTGTGTAACTACCCTTGTCAGCAGAAGTTCCTTGATGAATATACAAATCCGTGACATCTTGGTGAAGCAAGGACCTTCATGGATATGGCAGCTCATGGTGATTACCCAACGCAAGGCAGTCAAGTACTGGATGGTGTATTTGATCCCAATTTCTGAGATCTGAAGTCTTGGGCAGATCTGTAAATAAGAAGCAGCCTTGGATGAGATATCAGATGTAGTAGATGAAGCTCTCAAATGCAGAATTATGAGAGAAGGAATCATGTTGGATTCCTAGTTTTGTGGGTCACAGTGAAGAGGGCTGGTTGAGGAAGCTACAACAGACCTCCTCAGAATAACAGGACTTCTAACAAGCTGAGCCGTGTTGATATATTCTCCTTGTTGGACAGTGACACCTATGTAGCAGTTAGCATGAGACATTTACAGTCTCACTGAAGCGTAATAGCAAGATGTGTTTCGGCAGCATTCAGACACGTTGGAATCTTGAACCATGATCAGTAAAGCTTGCTGGATGGCTTTGACTGTGGAAGATTAAGTCCTCCTTTCCAAGTTAGTGTCTGGGATGCCCTCATTTGACATAAATGTCTTCTCTTAAAAGAGAAGCTGGCATTAAGAGGGAGAATATATCTGTATATGCCCCTGAGCGGATACCATTGCTGAACGAAACAAGATCCTCATGAATCAGAGACATATGGCTTCAGAGGGGGAAATTCTGGAGGAAAACCAAGAAGCCATATAAATACCAGGGTATCTAGTAGCCATGAGTACTTTTGTACAATCTGAGCTTGGATCCTTTGAGGAAGTCGTAAAGCATCAAGTCTGGAAGGATGCTATGCACGAAGAGTATGGGTCCATTATGAAGAATGATGTCTGGGATGTGTTTCCAAGACCATAGGACAAAGCAGTTGTCACCTCGAAATGGCTCTACAAGATCAAGCATGGATCTGATGGAAGTGCTGAAAAGTTCAAGGCAAGATTCGTTGCCTGTGGCTTCTCTCAAAAGGAAGGCTTAGACTATGATGACATATTTGCACCTGTAGCCCGAAGTACCACCATTCGATTTGTCATAGCCCTTGCTGCTACGCAAGGACGGAGTCTTCATCAGATGATGTGAAGATCGCATTTTTGCATGGTGCGATAAAGGAAGAGATATATGTGGAGCAACCTCTGGGGTTGGAAGCCCAGGATCGGGACACCCATGTCTGCAGGTTGAAGAAAGCACCCTATGGGCTAAAGAAAGCACCCAGAGCTAGGTACAAGAGGATAGATAGCTACTTGATGAAGATGGGCTTCACTCGAATTAATGCTAATCTGAACCTTTACTTCAAGGTTGTCTAGTTGAAGTCTCTCATTCTGGTGTTGTATGTGGACGATCTCTTTCCGACAGGTGCTGACCCTCTCAGTGCAAGAGGGAGCTTGCTGCTGAGTTCGAAATGAAAGACCTAGGACTGATGTCTAGGCCTGGAGGTCTGATAGAGACCTGGCAAGATTTCCTTTCTCAAGGAAAATACATTGTGAAGCTTTTGGAAAGATTTAGTATGGTGCACTGCAACTTCGTGTCGACACCAATGGAACTCAACTTCAAGAAGTTGAGTGGCAGCGCTGTTGGGCCCGTATTGTCAAATCCTACTAAGTATCGTCAACTTGTAGGGGCCTCGATGTTCTTAGTGAACACCCGTCCAGATATATGTTTTGCAGTGAACACTTTGAGTCAACAGATGGTTGAGCCTCATCACTTTCACTGGGTTGGTGCCAAGAATCTTCTGAGATATCCTCGGGGCACGATAAACCATGGGCTGAGATACACTGCTGGGAGTATGACACTCCATGGATGTACTGATGCCGATTGGGCTGGCAGTGTGGTGGATCGCAAGAGCACATTTGGATGCTACTTCACATGTAGATCTGCTTCGGGCAGGAATCTAAAGTCGGTAGTCTTGAGCACCGTTGAGGCCGAATACATTGTAACATGTATGGCTTGTTGTGAAGTCACTTGGTTGTGAAAGCTCTTCTGTGAGCTGTTCGAGCATGTGCTAGATGCCACCGTTATCCTTTGTGATAACTAGAGGGGGATTTGTTTTTCATAGAATCCTGTGTTCCACGTACGATCCAAGCATAATGATGGCTGGTACCACTATCCGGGATATGGTACAGCGAGGCGCCGTAAGGCTCGATCATATAGGAACTGATGAGCAGGTCACGGATATTCTCACAATGCCCTTGGGGAAGGTCATGTTCCTAACCTTCCGTGAGAATCTTGGGATTTTGGAACGACCCTATTCTGCGGGTCTTGTTGGACGATGAGCTCTGGGAGCTCTGGGGGGGCTTTGGGGAGAGCTTCTCGGAGCTATGAGCAACCACAAGGCTAGGCTTGCCGAACCTTGTTGGTGTGATTGGACCCCACCGTTTTGATTATTGAGTTGGTTCACCTCTCATTATCTATGCCCCGTATGCATCCTACCCATTGAGTTTAGGGCTCATGGGAAGTACCTCTCATTTGGCCAATGAGATGGGAAAGGCTAGAGACTAGTAGCAAAGATTGATGGACGCATCAGAAATTGCCGTACTCTCTATCTAGGATGGCATGGTCCAACCACTTGATCTGGGATCAAGTATAGTGAGGTTTTGGACCTCCTGCTGACTTCGGGTCAGATGAACCAACTTCGTGTTGGTTGGAGACTCTTTGTGAGTCCTATAGAGGTTTCGGAACTTTGGGCTGAATCTGTCAGCCGGGTATGATGTCTTTGTGACTGACCCACTTCTGTTTTGAAATAAAGAGGCCAGCAAAGCAAGTTACGGCGGGATGACGCACGATGTTTGGATTGCACTTGTGGACGGAGTTCTCCCTAGTTGAGAGGGAGTGTTAAAATTGGACAACTAGGTCCAAACTCCGAGTTGTGCTGCTCAGATGACGATCGCAATATTTTTATTGGACTCCTCTTTCGGAGAGGTGTAAGATTGATTTAAAGATCATCTCGATCGGATGAGCAGAACATGTACTTTGAATTTATTCCACTTATGTGCTAGGTCGGCCTGGAATAAAATATTGACTTAAATGTCTTAAAGGACGTGTCACACACCCCCAAAGATTCCTATATATTGGAGAGACTTGGAGTTCATTTGACACACATCGATGTGGAGGAATTCTCTCTCTGGATAGCGTTGGAGCTGCGTATTCTTTGTTTGGATTGTTCTGGGGTTATGTGTGACACGCTTGGCCGAATGACCTATTGAAGACTTTGCTGGTAGAAGCATCCTGCTGATCGCCGTAACGCTACCATTTCCTATCTTTGTTTTGGCTTGTCTTCTATCGATCTATTAGCATGTTCTATCTTCTTCAGTATTGTGCCCTAATCTGAAATGGCATAGAACATCTGCAGAAATTAACAATAGTTAGGGTCCCTTTAAAAATAATTTAATTGCACACAATAGAAACATGATACACGAGGGAATGTTCACAAACGATTTACAGGTTTCTTTGGAATACATGTGCCTAAGCCTCCGTGCCAATTTTGAGACTTAGAGCACATCCGATGCTACCCAAATCAACACATAAGGCAAAAACAATGGTAAAGTACCTCTAGTCAGGTGTTGTACTGTTGTAGTCACTGTGATCTGGTTAGGGCTTCCCGCAGCTCCACGTCAACACCTCTTTTCCACCTCACAACTCCTCTAGCTACGGCCTTCCTCCATAAGTCTTCCCTGCACACATGTTGTTGTTCTGGGCACAAACCAATCCTCAATAAGCCCACGCTGCCACCTGTGCTAGGATTTAAGGCCTGCGGCCTATTCTGTTCCACAGAACAGCCTCTTGGCCCTCTGTCCCAGTCACAAACAAGGCCTGCGGCCTATTAACAGTAGCCTCCAAATGTCGCAGTTTGTTTACTATAGGAAAGCCACACGAAAAGATACCCATACCATCCTCCAAAACAACCCTCTCCTATCGGTCTTGCTCTAGGATAGTCCTGCCCTCAAAACAGTGATGAAAAGGCTTCAAGCCAAGCCTTTTCTTCCTTCGCTCAGTGCCTCCTAGCCTGCAGCCAATCTAAGCATAGCCATCTCCAAGTGCAAGTTGCTCCCTTGCCTCAACGCTGCCTTATGTTGCACAAGATGAATGTCTAAAATGAATCTCATCACCTCTTATTTATACTAAACAAGAGGGCTCCAACAAATTCACAAAGACACATGTCTTTTGGACATTTCTACCTCAAGCCTACATAACTTTTATGCCCAAAAAACAATCATTACCTTAAAAAATTCATAACTCATCATAGACAACTCGGAATTTGATGATTTTCATTTCGTTGGATTCTCCTCAACATCCTCTATCTTCTGCATCCATCAAATATCCAAAATGCTCCATGGTTTTGTCCCAAACATCAATGGGTGCAAAACACCAACCTTGGGTTCCAAGCCCATAAGTGACTTTTGTGGTGCTCCGACCTCCCCCTGAACTCTAGGGCTTGGAGTACCTCCCAAGCTATCAAAAATCAACACTCCCTCTTAGCGAGGGAGTTAATTCCAAGACTAGGAAGTAACTCATCACCATCATCACTACTCGCAACACTCACCCAACTCCTAATGCTCATCTCTCGTCAGCTTCTTCATCGGACATCTTGACGAAAAATGACCCATCTTAGCGCAGTTGAAACACGTGATTTCACTCAAGTCCTTCTTTTGCTTACCCTTCATTCGTGCTACAAGTGCCATGTCATCATCTGAATCCCTCTTCTTCGGATGAAGATCCTCGTCTCGCAACTCTTCCTTAATGAAATCGTCCCACAACCTGTTCTAATCTAGAAACTTCTCTCTGGCAACGATCCCCTTGATGAAGGGCTTCCATTCCTTGGTGAACCCTTTCAAAGCAATCCTTACCATATCAGAATCTGAAATAGTTACACTTGTGGAAGCAATCTCATCTTTGACCTATGACAACCTCGTCAGATATGAAGTCACTCCTTCACCCTGTACCATCTTGGTGGACTTCAACTTATCCTCCAATACCAGTACCCGGTTCTCGTTTTTATTTTGGAACACATTCTCAAGAGCCATCCACATCTCATGTGCAATCTTCTTCCGGGGCAAATGAGGTATTAGGGAATCCTTCACACCATCTAGGATGATCAATCTCGCCTTCATATCTGATTCCTCGTACCCTTCCAACTCTTTAGGGTTGGTTGGCTTCTTGATCGCTTTCTCGGCGAACACCCAAATCCTGCTGACTTGCAATACCAACTTGATCCTTTCCTTCCTAGAAATATAGTTGGACAACCCTTCCAACCTGTCCTCATACTGAAGACAACCCTGCAACTTCGACATTGTAGTGAGCCCTTCACCTATAATGTGACCAACTCCCTCTTAAGTTGTACTTCGCTTGTGCACTCTTTGTTTCACTGTCTCCCAAAGTAGCTCAGGCAGGCTCTGAAACCATGTTGAATTTCCACGACCATGGTGTATAGGATAAAATCTTAAATCTCTGACACTACCAAAACCAACAATCTCAACAAAGTTACTTAACACAATGGAACAATATAACGCAGTAAATCAATCACGTGCACAATAAGAACAATAACAAGAGTATATGTAACCCAACTTCATTATATTATCAACATATAATACAATAACCTAGGGCTCCTGTACAAGGGATAATGGCCCTCAAATATTCACAAGTACAAGATTAAAAGATACAATGACAATCTCGTTGCTCTAGTGCAAAATTTCAACCTCTATGTTGTATCTTGTCCTGCGTGTCCTTCGCTTTCAATCTGCTCTCTAGTTGCCCCTTAGTCCATCAAGGAACAACACAAATATTGTTGATTTTTGGGTAGCATCGGATGTGAAATAGCTTCGAAACTTTGTGGAGAGGCTGGAACACATGAGATCTCTAAGACAAAGAAATCATTTGGAGAAATTCCACTAGGAACTTAAGTTATTCCAATAATTAATTATTTTAATGGAGACCCTACGTCTAACTTAGGGAAATTAAATAATTAAAAGGAATTAGATTAAACACGTGGGTGAGAATGTTCTAAGTAACGAGGATCAAATCTTTTCTAATCTTAGTCATTGATTAGAGATTAGATCACAATCATTGATTGTTTAACGAGAAAAGTATTGAAGGAAGGCTTGGGGTTAGTTGGAGAACACACACACAGCATTAGCACTTGAGCTAAAAGTCGAAATTCTGGGGTGCGGTTTGTTGAGAATTTTCGAGTGAGATTGCAGTGAGGGGCAGATCGACAGAGGGATTTCAGATCCGAGGCCGAGAATACATTGGAAGAGAGGCAGATCCGTACCAGAGGAGAAGCACAGGCCAAGGAATAGTGACGCAGAGGCAGCATAAGCCCAACAGGGGTGATGCAGAGCCAAAAGGGCTCACGCAGAGGGATGCGTAGCTAGCCTAGAACACGCAAAGTTGACGCAGTCCGAGAAGGGTGACGCAGAGCCTGTTTAGCTCACGCAGAGCTGACACAAAGGCTCACACAGGCCCTAGAGGGTGACGTAGTCCAAGAGGAGGTGACACAGAGCCAATTGCTGTGACTAGAAATGCAGTTTGGTTCTTCAGAAGTTGCTGGTGTGGCATTGTTTCTGCCAGTGCAAAACAATGTCTAGCAGGGTTGAGAAAGTAAGGGGAAGCAGTTCCTTAGCAGACTTTCTAGCCAAGAAGTCTGAGATCTGATCAGAGGAGTGACTGGAGAAGAGTTGATTTGACAGAATTGGTGGAGGATTTCCGGGAGGGAAATCACTTGTCAGAGGAAGCGTTTTATCTAGAGGGTTTCTAGCGCCAAGAAACCCAAATCCGAGTCTTTTGCTAGCAGCAGAAGAGGGGAGAAGAGTATCCGTTTCGAAAATTTTTGAGCAGAGATGGCCTCTCATGGATTGAGGGATCAGGACAGATTATATGGAGCATCTAACTTCATCATCTAGAAGGCCAGAATCTTGTCAGTCCTTGATGAATATTGCATCAAATATCACGCCCAGAAGGTTGTAGTTGATCCTGTTGACGCTGATCCGTTGAAGAAGTATGAAGAAAATCAAGCTAGAGCCAAGTGCTTGATTATGGACGGGGTGAAGGATCATGTGGTCCCACACATTGCCAAGAAGAATACGACAAATTAGATGTGGATAACATTGACCACATTGTACCAAAGTACTTCTCTCCAGACGAAGATGCTTCTGGAGAATCAACTGCGAATATTTCAGATGCATAAGGGAGAGGAAATTGACCCCTTCCTCATTATATTGAAGGCGATTCGAGATAAGTTGGTTGCTATGGGGTCCACTCCTAATGATGGTATTATGGTGAGAACTGCCCTGAATGTAGTGTTTGAAGAGTGGGAGACCTTTGTCCAAGGAATCCTGGGCTGAGCAACACTTGCAAATTTGGAAGACTTGAGGGCAGTTCTTTGTGAAGAAGAGATCAGAAGATTGACCAAGATGGGTAGCAGCATCGAAAGAGCCAAGATAAAGGAGGAGGATGAGGAAGATGTGGCTCTCGCATGTAAGGGACAACAGTAGCAGTGAGGGAAGAAGAAGAAAGACCTTATAAGGTCCAGTGCTTCAGATGTGGTGAATTGGGACATTTCGTCGCTACTTGTCCTCAAAAGAATAAAGGTAAGGAAGATTTGGATTCTAAGGCAGCAGCAGTGAAGGGCGATGATGGGAGTGATGATGATGTGGCTATGAGTGCTCATGTGCCTTGAGAGAAGAGATGGGGCAACATAGATATGTAGTTCTCTTGAACCTCAGATGGGGGGCAGAATCCTTGAGGCGCCCAAAATCTTAGATCACATACGAGCTACGGGATCCCTTAATAACGGTAGCAGGATGGTTGGAGTGAGTTGGTGCAGAGGATCGTGGAGGCATATTGGAAGTAACGAGGATCAAGTCTTTTCTAATCTTAGCTATTGATTAGAGATTGGAATCTTGGATCATGGTCGTTAATTGTTCAACAAGAAAAGTATTAAAGGAAGGCTTGGGGTGAGTTGGAGAACACACACATAGCAGTAGCACTTGAGCTAAGTCGAAAGTTTGGGGCGTGGTTTGCTGAAAATTTTCGAGTGAGATTGCAGTGCAGCGAGGGGCAGATCGACAGAGGGATTTTAGATCCTAGGTCAAGAATACATTGGCAGAGAGGTAGATCCGTACCAGAGGAGCAGACAGACCAAGGAGGAGTGACGCAGAGGCAGCGTAAGCCCAACAGGGGTGAAGCAGAGTGTATGCCCAACAGGGGTGATGCAGAGCCAGAAGGGCTCACACAGAGGGATGCAGAGCCAGAAAAGGCTGACGCAGTCACTTAGAACGTTGTGCTAGGGTTTCAGTGGGCCAGATAGGGCTCATATTGAATAGATCCAAAAGGGGTGACGCAGCCACACTGAAGGGTGACGCAGTGACTCCATAGGCACTTGTGGGGTTTTTCATCCTCAGCTGAATCAACCATATTATCTTTCTCTAGAGATAGAGGTACTTCTTCCGGGATTTTCTCTGTTGGGTAAACCACTACTAGTACCCTATATTGTATTCAGAATTCAGCATAATAATAAAAGTTGTTGCACTGGTTTTCTCTCATTGGGTTTTTCCGAGGACATTTGTCTGAAAAATCTTTTGTATCCTTCGTCGAATGTGCTTAATTCTTCAGTACTTGATCTGCATGTATGTGTAGGCTGCAGTGTGTTTACTTCAATGTTTTCTGAATATTTCTAAAAATAACTTGTTTAATTAAAAACACAAGTAGGAGAAGTAAACCAAATTTCTACAGTAGGATTTCTGTAATAAGGATTCAAAAATTTTCACATGGTATCAGAGCCATTGTAGATCCGGGAGAGTTGAAGCCATCAACGAAGTGACGAGTTTCTGCTGCGGGAATAAGGTTTTCCCGAGTGACAACGCAAATCTGGAAGAGGTAGTGTACCAAAGGGACAAAGCAGACCCTAGAGAGGTGACGCAGAGCCAGCCTAGCTCACGCAGAGCTGACGCAAAGGCCCACGCAGTACGAGAAGGGTGACACAAAGCCTGTCTAACTGACGCAGAGGCTCATGCAGGCCCTGGAGGGTGACGCAGAGCCAATTTTCGTGACTGGAAGTGTAGTTTAGCTCTTCGGAAGTTGCTGGTGGGGCATTGTTTCTGTCGGTGCAGAACAGTGTCTAGCAGGGTTGACAAAGTAAAGGGAAGCATTTCCTTAGCAGGCTTTCTAGCCAAGAAGTCTGAGATCCGATCAAAGGAGTGATTGGAGAAGAGTTGATTTGACAGAATTGGTGGAGGATTTCCGGGAGGGAAATCACTTGTCAGAGGGGACGTTTTCTCTAGAGGGCTTCTAGCGCCAAGAAACCCAGATCCGAGTGTTTTTCTAGCAGCAGAAGAGGGGAGGAGCGTATCTGGTTTGACATTTTTTGAGCAGAGATGACCTCTCATGGATTGAGGGATCAGGACAGTTTAGATGGAGCATCTAACTTTGTCATCTGGAAGGCCAGAATCCTGTCAGTCCTTGATGAATATCTTATCAAAGATCATGTCGAGAATGTTGTGGCTGTTCCTGTTGACGCTAATCCGTTGAAGAAGTATGAGGAAAATCAAGCTAGAGCCAAGTGCTTGATTATGGATGGGGTGAAGGATCATGTGGTCCCACACATTGCCAAGAATAATACGACAAATGAGATGTGGACAACATTGACCACATTGTATCAAAGTACTTATGTCCAAAGTAGGAAATACTGAATAAATCACACTGCAACCTTCAAAAATAAAAATTGCGGAAAATAAATAACGCTAGATCTGAGAAAATACTAGCACACAGGTGCAGCAAATGAGGATTTTATTTTATTACACAACAGTGAAAATATGAGTACATCTATGGATGGCCAAATAGAAATCCTAATAGAAAGAATATCTGGGAAAAAGTATTGAAGGGAATTACCCTTCCTCCACAAGTAATCTCGACACAACCTACCTTCAGAAAACTCTACCTCGTGAAGCCTCTCTGTTGCTTTGCACAGTCTCTTTGATTTCAAGTCTCCAACCAATCTCTGATGAAGTTGTTCAGCCTGTCTCTGCTGATGAAATCGTCTCTCCGACACCCAGGGACCTCTGCTCGACCTTTGGAACTACGAACGAATTATCTCCAGCAAATCGAACTTCCAATCTGAAGCAATTGTGCAGTCCTCTGTGCTACCTCACTGGGAATAACTCAGCCCTCTTGCTGATGCCTCTCCAGATCTGGAAAACTTCCAACGGACTCACTGTCCTAGCCCCTCACTCACTGCTTCGATCACTGGCTCTCTCACAGTGCTCCTTCTCTGGAAATCGATCTGCGAAGGAAATCGAATTTCTAGTGTTCTAAAGTGTATTCTCCAAGTGCCCATCAAATTCCTCTTATAATCCATTGTTGGAGCACCAATGGGCATGATTAAAAATTAATCGATGGCTAGGATTATCTTGGTATCGATCCGTGTGAGTTTCTAGATGATTCTCACCTTGAATTAATTAATACTGATTAATTAACAAGTTTTCCTAAGTTTAGACTTAGGAAACATTAAAAAATTGGTTAATATTCTAATTAAGTCACTTCTAGGTGGAATTTCCAAAAACGATTTATGGGTCTTGGAGATATCATGTATTCTAGCCTCTCCACCAAATTTCATGGTTAAAACACATGCGATGCTACAAAATCTAACACCCCCTCTTAGCGAGGAATGTGTTTTAGTGCTGAACACCTTGCCACAACACTCTGTCTTTGTATCTTCTCAGTTATGCTGCTGATGTTTGGATGTTATTGCCCACCAATCACTGCGCAACTCTGATGCTACATCTGTGCTGCTGTTGACATTGCATCTACCCTGCAACTCCCTCTCATCTGTTGCTGCTGCCACTGCAATTAGTGCAACTGAGAAGCATACAAAATACTGAATCAATTGTGTTCAGTATGATTCATTTGTCTCCTGAGTCTCTGACTGCTACTAGCATTTGCACTGTCATTGAAGAATCTTCATTTCTACCAACTCTGCACTGAGCCATCTACTCTGCTGTCAACACTGCATTGCGCTCCTCAGCATCTGACTACTACTAGTTTGCAATTGTCACTCTGGTACTGTCTGCATCAACTACCATTGATCCATCCTGCTACTAAATACTGTGTGCCCCCGTAGCCCGGTATTGATCCATGAGGTGGACTCCTCAAGGACCCTGCCCAATCTCTGCAACTATGGGACTTTTATTTACTCATACTACTGTTTCTACCTCTGTTGATGCTTTCGCACTGCTACTGCAATAACTGCAATAATGAGTCCGATCTCTCAGATCCTAAAGCATTAGCTTCCATAGGGTTGCTCCCTCTGAAGCTAGACTCCCTCTGAGTCTCGATCTTCCTTTGGGAAATCTCTCTGCTCCCTCCTGGAAACTCGCACTGCCCTCCTATAGTAGAAACTAGATTGCGAAGTTTTGCGCTGGAAATCTCCTGGCTAAAACTTCACTTGCATACTACAACTGGGCAATTCACATTGCCTTTGTTACTGCATCTATCTTTGCAACTGTCTCTCAAGTACTGACTGCAACTAGATTTGTAATTGTCTAATGATAGATTGTGTCTGCTGACACTGAATCCGCTACTATGATATTATGGGCCCTTGTAGCGAGGGTGATGGTCTTGATGCAACAATCTTGAACTGATTTGACTGATCTTCTTGTTGCAACTGCGCTGGACCTTGCCCATCTGGCACACTGGAGTCTCATACTCCTCCTCCTAGATTTGGTGCCCCATTATCTCCTTTTAAGCTTGGTCCCTGGCTGGGACCCTTCGTTTCTTTGCAACTCACACTTCCTCCAGTATCTGTCTCTAGCAACTGGAATTTGATCTGCTGCCCATATTTGCATTTTGGCTTCCTCACATGACCTCCTCTGGCAATCTTGTACGGTTATCACTACAGAGCTACAAAATTTGAAAACTAAAAACTGGAGAAAATAAACCTTGGTAATCTCCCTCTTTCCCTCTGCTCGGCTATTGGAATTGCTATTCGCACTCCCTTCTCGAGTGAGAAAATCTTCGCTCAGCTACTACCAATCTGCCTGGAAAAAAATCGAACTTTTGAAACTCAAAGTTCCCTTAGAGAAATATTCCCTCTGAAATGTGTGCTTTTCTCCTCCACCTGACACTGGTTCTGCTCATGCAAAACCCTCTGTGTCCAACCAAGGAATCTGCTTAGCAAAAATCTAACTGCTGGGATCACTAACCTGGGCAACTCGACTTTTCTGCAACCTTGCAACTGAAAATCGAATTCTTGCCCTTGCAATTCAGTCTTACTTGTCTGATCATTGCGTTGCCTCTAAGAATTTTGGCCTTCCTGTCAAGGAATTGCGCCGCCCTTGGGAATTTCGGCCTGCTACTCTTATTGAACAACGGAATTCCTTCTGAGCTTTTGAGCTTCCCGACTGATTAGTCACACTCTGATACCATGTGAAAATTCCAATACCGGAATGCTATTGCAGCAGCTGGATTTTATTCTCCTAATTGCTAATTTTATTTAACAATTTATTTGCAGTTTGCTACGATAAATATTGAATAAATCACACCCTTCACAAATAAAAACTTCGGAAAATAAATAGCGCTGGATATGAGAAAATACTAGCACACACATACAAATAACACTATTGTTTTTGGACAAAAGTCCTCGAAAAGACCCAATGCGGGAAAACTGGTGCAACAGATCAGGGTTTTATTTTATTATGCAGCAGCAAAAATTTGAGTACATTTATGGATGCCCAAATGGAAATTGAAACAACAAGAATATATGGGCAATATTATTTAAGGGAATTACCTTCCTCCACAAGCAATCTCGACACAACCTGCCTTCAAAAAACTCATCCTCTTGAAGCCTTTCCTGTGAAAATATATGAATTCTCTAAATAGAAATCCTACTGCAGTAAATCTGATTTACTTCTCCTACTTGTTTATTTAACTTAACAAGTTATTTTCTAAATATTTCATGAAAACATTGAAGTAAATACGCTGCATCCTACACAATTATACATATCAAGTACTGAAGAATAGGCAACCATGTAGACAAAGGACACAATTTTTTCAAACAAATCCCCGGAAAACTGAATGCGGGAAAACTGGTGCAACAACTCTTGAGGGTTTTTATTATCAAGAAGATTTATGAATACAAACTAGGGTGCCAATGTGGCTCACTCCACAGAGAAAATCCTCGGCAGAAGTACATCTATCTGGAGACAGATATCATGGCGGATCCAACAACTGGATGAAGAAACCCCACAAGTGACTACGCAGCCTCCAAGTGCTGTTGAGCGATGACTACAACAAGCTGGACTACATCACCTTCTCCAGGAGCTGTGTCACCCTCTCCTTGAGCCTTCTAGGCTCATAAATCAAAACGTTAGATGCTGCCCGATCTGCCCCACAGAAACCCCAACGTAGCTCTACGAGTGATTGCGCCACCCTTTCTGGCTATACGTTCCCTCTACGTGAGCCCTGTTGGCTCTGCGTTACCCCTACTGGGCCTACGCTACCTCTATGGTGCTGTTCTACCTCTCAGCGATTGTATTCTCAGTCTTGGATGAAAATCCCACTGCCGAACTGCCCCTTGATGCACTGCAAGCTCTCTCAGAAATTCTCAGCAAACCACGCCCCAGAATCTCGACTTAGCTCAAGTGCTGCTACTCTGTGTGTGTTCTCCAATTGACCCCAAGCCTTCCTTTAATACTTTTCCAGTTGATGAATCAATGACTGTAATCTAATCTCTAATCAACGGCTAAGATTAGAAAAGACTTTATCCTCGTCACTTAGAACATTCTCACCCACATGTTTAAATTAATTCACTTTAATTATTTAATTTCCCTAAGTTAGACTTCAGGTCTCCATTAAAATAATTAATTATTTGAATAACTTAAGCTCCAGGTGGAATTTCTCCAAACTATTTCTAGGTCTTGGAGATCTCATGTGTTCTAGCCCCTCCACAATGTTTTATAGCTAGAGCACATCCAATGATACCCAAAAATCAACACTTCCTCTTAACGAGGAAAGTGCTCTAGCAATACTTCAACCTGAAGCATCACCCTGATCCACAACAACAGTCCTCTACACTGTTGATGCTCGACTGTTGCTCCTCATCCACTGCGTTGCTGCTATCTGTATTGTTGCCCATGTCACTGCCACTGACACTGCCTCATCTGTACTGCAGCTCCCTCTCAAATGTTGCATCACGCTGCCCATAGCAGTGCCACTGCTAACTGCTGCACTGCAACTCAGTTGCTGAGAAGTAAGCAATTGAAAACATCACCCAAAGACTTGACATACAAGTCAGTCTGAGTGCACCTTGATATTGAAGCACCCTTTGCTGCTAATTTGCACTGACCCTTTAGAGCTCTGCGCTCCTACTGCTCTGCACTGCCTTTGCGCTATTGAAATCCATCAACCTCTGCATTGTTGCTAGGCTGCTGCTACCTCTTCTCTGCGCTGCTCAAGACTTCAATGTTCTAGCTCTTCCAATGCTGCTCCATCATCCCTTGCATCAACTGACTCCAGTCATCCAGATACTGTCATTAAGGGTTCCCGTAGCTCGTATGTGATCCAAGAGTTTGGGCACCTCAAGGATCTTGCCTCTTCTGTAGTTCTAAAGAACTACAGTTCGATGTCGCCCCACCTCTTCTCCCAAGGCACATGAGCACTCATGGCGACATCGTCCTTAGCTGCGACAGCCTTTGAATCAAACTTGTCTTCACCCTTCTCCTTCTTAGGGCATTGTGTGGCGAAATGTTCGAGTTCACCATAACTGAAGCACCTGACCTTTGAAAGGTCTTTCTTCTTCTTCCTCTCCTACCCATGCTGTCCCTTAGATGTGAGAGCCGCATCTTCGGTCTTTCTTCTTCTTCCTCTGCTGCCTATGTTGCCCCTTAGATGCGAGAGCCGCATCTTCAGTCTTTCTTCTTCTTCCTCTGCTGCCCATGCTATCCCTTAGATGCGAGAGCCACATCTTCCTCCTCCTCCTTCTTGATCTTGATCCCTCCGCTGCTCATGCCCGCCTTGGTCATCCTCCTGATCTCTTCTTGTCAAAGAGATGCCCACATGTTTTCCCAACTTGGAAGCTTTTCTCTGCCCAAAATTCCTTGGGCAAAGTTCTCCCACTCATCGGAAACTGCATTTAGAGCAGTTCTCACCATAAGACCTTCATCAGGTGTAGCCCCCATGACAACCGGTTGATCATGGATCGCGTTCAAACTAATGAGGAAGGGGTTGATCTTGTTGGAAATACTGAGAGGGGGGGGGGTGAATCAATATTTCTTATCAATCAACACTTTTAAATCTTTTTAGAGCATTAGTTAATCTTCAATTATTCTTGATGTTTATCCAGTAACAACAGTAAACAATAGAACACAATAGGCACACGAATTTTAGGTGGAAATCCCCCTCCGGGTCAAAAACCACCGAACACTTTTCTAATAAATTCTTTAATCTTCAGCCCCAACTGAAATGAAAGGTACAACTTCTTAGAATTCTAGAAAAGAATTCTTCTCCAGCTCCCACTGGAAGGACACCCCAACACCCTGGTTTCTTTAGTAGAAAATTGAATGGATGCCCTGACATCCTAGACCGACCTACCACCCTGAAGTGTTCATAGGCTCCAACTTGTAGGTGACTTCATGCACAAACCTAGCACCTCCTTGCCACCCTATAATTATTAGAAATAAGACAAGAGTGTGGAATCCCGTACCAGGGACAATGATCCACAATACAATATGATTCACAATTATTTTCTTGAAGTAGACCAATCACCCAATCACACTATGACCTGTAACCCAACCATAACATTATCCAACAATGACACTTATACCTCCCAAGAATGTCTCTCCAACTCTAGGCAGATTGACTCTTTTATGATAATGACTCCTTTACAATTTTACAATGATGATTTTTACAATACTGACTTTTGACACGACCTGATACTGGACTTGACACTGCTTCTTTGAACACTAGCAGTTGTTGAGGTATTGTTCTGCTTGCTTCAAGTAGTGGTACTTTGTCATTGCATTGTCCTTCTAGTATGTATCTGAATTGTCCTATTGTGTCCTCCTTCTTGCACATGCATTAATGAACAAGACCCAAACCAATATACAAACAAAATACTTACATTGTCCTGCAAACCATATGTCAGAGAAATATTCAAAATTCAAATGTAAATACGTTCAACATTTATGAACAAAACCCAATCAAACATACATACAAAATACTTACATTGTCCTGCAAAAACATATGGCAGAGACGATATTCAAATTAAAATTCAAACACTAATCAGACATACCTTGTTGTAGCAGACTTACCCTTGACTGTTGACGTGTTGTCCTTACTGCAGTGGTCCTTGAATGCATATTTTTTCTTGCCTTCTAGAAGCTCGATATTGAATCTGTTGTATTTATGTAATTTTGGATCTCCAAGGTCTGAAACTGCGCCCTGTGGTAGCCCTCTGAGTCCTCTTTCCAACCCCGCAGGTCTGATCAATATTGGATTCTTCAAGAAATAGTTATGCCCAATATCCTACGATGACTTGATTATAGACTGGTTCAATAGAGCGAACTTGTCCGAAGTGCCACGTGTCACTGTTTCAACCTTCGGTCCTGAAAACGATATCCAACAAACTATAGTCCGTCCTCTTTCTGTCACTCTTTATGAAATTTGAATCCAATGCTCAGAGAGAAAGTTATGACGATTTTTCCAAGGTCACATGTTTGACATGAAATTCGGGAGCTTGCAAAAACCGTAACTCCCTCAGATCATATCTCCGAAAATATAGTGAATCAATATCTGAAATTCAGTCATGCGCTTCATCACGATTTCAACTCAAATGGGTTTTCTTTCAGCATCTGAAGCTTCGCAGAAAAAACGTTATAGCAATAATGCCACGATGACCTGTTTTAACTAGTGAAATCCTTGCATCAGGAGGATATGAGGGTCACAATTTATATAAATGCTTAGGTTGAGAGGGTCTTCAACAAGTGAATGTTGGAGGGATTTTAGGAGTTTAAAAATTATTAATTATTGACTATTCAATGATCACAACCAATGATTAGTGTCATGCCACAACCCCATGGGGTTTTAGCCCAATAATTGGGGTTACTAACTTCAAACACCAATATCTCTCAAACCGTGAAGAATTACGTGGTGTGCCATGTATCAACGGAAACATATCGACAAGCAGACCATCCAAAATATCCTTGACTCGAAATAGAGTAAGTTGTCGAGTCAAAATTCCCATGCAAGATCGAGGTAGCCCGTGGTGTTGCTTGGGTTGACATCAATGACAACCACTGATCAACATATCTCTTCTCCCTTGAGCATCTGGAATAGTCGAAGTGGATTCTCCAAAAGCATTCTCTTCTGAACAGAAGTCCCCCAATACAATGTGGTCAAAGAAGTCCACATCTCATGTGTTGTGTCCTTCTCAGCAATGTGTGGGACCACATGATCCTTGACTCCGTCCATGATCAAGTGCTTAACCTTCGCTTGAGCTTCTTCATACTTCTTCAACGGGTCATCGTCAACAGGAACAACAACCGCGCTCTCCATGAGATTCTTGATACGATGCTCGTCCAGTATTGACAGGATTCTGGCCTTCCAGATGACAAAGTTGGATGCTCCATCCAAACTGTCTTAATCCCTCAATCCACGTGTGGCCATCTCTGCTCAATTGAAGATGTCAAACTGGTTCTCTTCTCCTTCTTTTGTTGCTGCCCCAACAAACTCGGATCTGATGAAGAAACCCCACAGGTGACTGCGTAGCCTCCAAGTATTGCTGAGCGATGGCTACAGTGTTGAGATTTTGTGTATTTGGGGTTGCATTCAGTTGTGCTCCAGCTCCCAAATTTTGTGGAGGGACTAGAGTACACTTGATCTACAAGACCCAGAAATGGATTTGGGAAATTTCATCTGGTTTAGGAGATATTAAATTAATTAATTATTTTATTGTATTTCCTAAGTTAAAACTTAGGGAACTTAAATAATTAAAGTGAATTTAATTAAACATGTGATGAAATTGTCTTAAGTCACACGGATCAAGCTTTTTTTTAATCTTAGCTGTGATTGGAATTTAATCTTGGTAGTTGGTTGTCAGAAAAGTATAAAGGAAAGGCTTGGGGTCATTGTAAAGACACACATAGAGGTGAGCAACGAAGCTAGTGAGTTTCTGGGGGCGGGGTTTGCTAAAGAATTTAGGAAGTGTTTCGGTACGGGGAGAGGGAGTAGGCCAAGGGGATGATGCGATCTCGGGGTTTAGAAGGTCTAGAATACACAGGCGACAGAGAAGAGATCAGGGACGAGCGCGAGAGAAAGGCGGCGGCCGATGGCCGTGACAAGGGCCGGCGCGGTCCTCTAAGGACGAGCGTGATTTTGGTGAGAAACCCCTCGGGGGGTTGCGAGGGGCCCTTCGGCGGCGTAGTGACTACGTGCGATGCCGGGAGTAACGCGGTCCCCTTCGGATCAACGGCGAGGGTTTGGAGGACTTGAGAGGTTGACGAGAGCTTTCGGGGGGCAGTGGGGTTTCTGAGCCCTAATCTTGGCCGAGTTCTGTAAATATCGTTTGAGGGTGTGGATCAATAATTATTTTGGCCCTAGATCGGCCAGTGAGCTGTAGATCTATTATATCTCTGTTGGGATTTCCAGATCTGGATCCCAGATTTGTGTATTCAGAAAATTCTTAATAATAAAACCCTCCAGCAGCCAGAGACCGGTTTTCCCGCATTGGGTTTTTCCGGGGACTATTTGTCCAGAAATAACTGTCACTTTGTCTATGTGTGCATGAACTTGTTCTAGATCTGGATTGGTGGAGATATGTTATGTGTTTTGCTTCGATTTTAACTTGAATTGTTGATTTTATTGACTTGTCTAAATGGATAAAACTTATTATGATTGTGGTAATAATTTCTGCATAAAGTATAAGATTCAGAAATTTCTACATGGTATCGGAGCAATTGCAGATCTAGGAGGGTCACCAGCAGGAGAATCTGAAGGATCTAGCTACAGAAAGCAACTAGAAAAGCAACAAAAACGCAGACCTGAAGGGACAGCGCAGTTTTCAGGAGCAGATTCACACAGAGGGAAGGGTGACGTTGTTCAGCACTGTGTCCTAGAAAGCCCACGCAATTACTGCGAAGAGGCAACCCAGAAACATCGTTGGTTTGGTCTGAAGCTAGCCAGTGTGATTCAGATCTGAATCTCTCAAATCCAGAATAGACTGCAGAAATTCAGAAGAGTTGGTGGCGTTAAATTTTTGAAGTTTTCAGATTTTTAGCCTTAGCACAAGTGACAAAGAGTGGGAGGAGATCAGCTTCTCAAAAAATTTCTTGCCAAAGTAAACGTACAGTTTGGTCAGAGGATCAAAGAAGAAGGTGAATCATATTTTATTTGGTAGATTTCCAAGGAGGGAAATCAAGTGTTAGAGGGAGCAGAAGGCACCTGTTTCACCAAGGGCCTTAAATCCATTTCTCTAGCAAAGAGAAAAGGAAGTTCCAACACATTCTGAGCAGATTGCCCCTCATGGACTGCGTGATCAGGATAGGCTAGATGGTCTCTCCAAATTTTCAGTTTGGAAGGGAAGGATCCTGATTGTCCTTGAGGCATATAATCTAAGAGACCATGCAGAGCAGACTCTGGCCACACCAACAGATGCAGATCTCCTACGGAAACATAAGGACGCTGTTGGGCATGCCAAGTGGCTGATTATGGATAGTATCAAGGACCATATTGTACCACACATAGTTGAGAAGAAGACAGCGAACGAGATGTGGAAGGCCTTGACTTCCCTATATGAGGGAAATTCTGTCCAAAGAAAAATGTTGTTGGAGACCCAAATGAGATCATTCATGATGACCAAGGGAGAAGATATGGAGCACTTCCTCTTCATACTGCAATCAATCAGAGATCAGCTGATTGCAATGGGTGCAATGGTGGATGATGCTGTGATAGTCAGGACTGCCCTCAATGCAATCACAGATGAGTGGGAAACCTTTGTCCAAAGCATCTTGGGCAGAGCAGACCTCCCAGATTGGGACAGCTTGTGATCAATTCTGCGTCAAGAAGAACTTGGCAGATTCACCAAGAGGTAGCACAACCTAGGATTGAGCAAAGTGAAGAAGGAAGATGAGGAAGATGCAACCTTGGCATCAAAGAAGCAGCCAAAGAAGAAGAAGGATCTTTCAAAGATCAAGTGCTTCCAGTGTGGTGAAATGGGACATTTTGCTAGCCATTGTCCGGAGAAGAAAAGGGACAAGGAAGCATCTTCTTCCAAAGCAGTTGTGGCAAATGATGGGTCAGGAGATGATGCAGCCATGAGTGCTCATGAACCACGGAGGTGCGGTGACATGGACATGTAGAGGAGCTACATGGAAGAGAGGCGGGATCCTTGAGCAGCTCATCTCTTGGATCACAAGCAAGCTATGACAGCTTTAAGACAGTAGCGGGACAAGTGGAGCAGTGGGTGCATAGATCACAGATGCGGCAGAAGTAGAGGCATATTTGAAGGCTGGGAGGAGCAGCGTAGAGCAAAGCATCAACAACGTAGAAGCAGTAGCAGCGCAGAGGCTGATGTGACTTCAACAGCGCAGAGCAGAGTTGCTTACGCAGTGCAGAGCTGCAACAATGTAGAAGGCTTTAGAGGGACAATGCAGTGCAACAGCGTCGTGATAGATTTCAGCACAAGGAGCTGATGTGACTTCAGTAGTGTAGAGGGATTCTGATTACACAGGCAGAGCTGTAGCCGTGCATCATTCTTTAGATGCCAGCACAGATCTGTAGCCTATGGAGCTTCAGTGATGAGGATACAGCCCATCTGACTTGTCTGTCAAATATTGGGTAGGAGATTCAGTTGTTTCTCTCAACAACTGAATTTGCAGTGCCACAGATCAGTAGTGACAGTGCTATGAGCAGCACAAATGCAACATATTGAGAGGGAGTTGCAGTACAGTGGTTGCAGTGGCAGTGGCAGAGTCATGGGTAGCAATACAGAATGTCAGCAGCAGTGCAGAGTTGAGTGGCAGCAGGCCAAGCTTCAGCAGCATAGAACTAGTGCCCAAAATCAAGTAATACATAAGTGTGATGTATTGCTAGAGCACACCCTTGATGCTAAGAGGGAGTGTTGAGATTTTGCGTATTTGGGGTAGCATCATTTGTGCTCTAGCTCCCAAATCTTATGGAGGGACTAGAGTACACTTGATCTACAAGACCCATAAATGGATTTGGGAAATTTCATCTGGTTTAGGAAATATTAAATTAATTAATTATTTTAATGTATTTCCTAAGTTAAAACTTGGGGAACTTAAATAATTAAAGTGAATTTAATTAAACATATGATGAAATTGTCTTAAGTCACACAGATCAAGCTTTATTTTAATTTTAGCCATTGATTAAAGATTTAATCTTGGCCATTGATTTGTCAATGAGAAAAGTATAAAGAAAAGGCTTGGGGTCATTTGTAAAGCACACGGAGGCAGAGCACTCAAGCTAAGCTAAGATTCTAGGGCAGGGTTTGCTAAGAATAATTAGAAGTTTTTCAGCTGCAGAGAGGGGAATTTAGGCCAAGGGGATGATCTGATCCCGAGGTCTAGAATACACAAGAGGCAGAGATCAGCTCAAGGACAACGTAGAAGAAGGCAGTAGTAGCAGCAGCAAGGACAACGCAGTCCCTCCAAGGACAGCGTGATTTTCAGCAGGAAACCCTCAGGGGTTACGCAGAGACCCTTTAGGGGCAGCGTAGTGACTGCGTCACCCAGTCTGCGGTAACGTAGTCCCTTCCGCAGCGAGGGTTTGGAGGACTTCAGAGGCTGACGCAGAGGCTTTCAGGTGCAGCGGTGGGGTTTCTAGGCCCTAATCTTGGCTGAGTTCTGTAAATCCCGTTTGAGGGTGTGGATCAATCATTATTTTGGCCCTAGATCAGCCAGTGAGTTGTAGATCTAGTGTTTTCTCTGTCGGGATTTCCAGATCTGGAACCCAGATTTGTGTATTCAGAAATATTCTTAATAATAGAACCCTCCAGCTGCCAGAGACTGGTTTTCCCGCATTGGGTTTTTCCGGGGACTATTTTTCCAAAAATAACTGTCACTTTGTCAATGTGTGCATGTGATTATTCTAGATCTGGATTGGTAGAGATCTGTTATGTGATTTGCTTCGATTTAAATTTGAATTTATTCAGTTAATAACTTGTCTAAGTAGGAGGAGCATAACCGGATTAACAGTAATAATTTCTACATAAAGTATAAGATTCAGAAATTTCTACATACAGCAAGCTGGACTGCGTCACCTTCTCCAGGAGCTGCATCACCCTCTCCTTGAGCCTTCCCGACTCAGAAATCGAAACGCTGGATTGCTGCCCGATCTACCCCAAAAAACCCCAACACAGCTCTACAAGTGACTACGTCACCCTTTCTGGCTCTACGTCCCCTCTGCGTGAGCCCTGCTGGCTCTGCATTACCCCTCCTAGGCCTGTGCTATCTCTCTGGTGCTAATCTGCTTCTCTGTTATTGTATTCTCAGCCTTGGATGAAAATGCCGTTGCTGAATTGCCTCTCGCTGCACTGCAAGCTCACTCCGAAATTGTTAGCAAACCGCGCCCTAGAATTTCGACTTAGCTCAATTGCTCCTATTCTGTGTGTGTTCTCCAACTGACCCCAAGTCTTCCTTTAATACTTTTCCAGTTGACAAATCAACGACAGTGATCTAATCTCTAATCGACGGCTAAGATTAGAAAAGACTTGATCCTCGTCACTTAGAACATTCTCACCCACGTGTTTAAATTAATTCACTTTAATGATTTAATTTCCCTAAGTTAGACTTAGGGTCTCCATTAAAATAATTAATTATTTTAATAACTTAAGCTCCAGGTGGAATTTCTCCAGACGATTTTTGGGTCTTAGAGATCTCATGTGTTCTAGCCCCTCCACAAAGTTTCAGAGCTAGAGCACATTCGATGATACCCAAAAATCAACATCTGCGTCAGTCTCTTTGATGTCCAACCTCCAACTAGTCTCTGATGAAGGCGTTTTGCCTGCCTCTGCTGATGAAATCGGCTCTCTGACACTCTGGGACCTCTGCCTAGCCTCTGGAACTGAGAACAAATTTCTCTCTTGCAAATCAAACTTCCAATTTGAAGCAACTGTGCAGTACTCTGCGTTGCCTCACTGGGAATAACTCGACCCTCTTGCTGTTGTCTTTCCAGATCTGGAAAACTTCCTATGGACTCAATGTCCCCACCCCTCACTCACTGGTTCAATTTCTGGTTCTCCGACAACTAACTGCTGCTACTTTGGAAATCGATCTGCGAAGGAAATCGAATTTTTGGTGTTCTGAAGTGTATTCTCCAAGTGCCCTTCGATTTCCTCTTATAATCCACTGTTGGAGCACCAACAACCAAGATTAAAACTTAATCGATGGCTAGGATCATCTTGGAATCGATCCTTGTGAGTTTCTAGATTTTTCTCACCTTGACTTAATTAATATTGATTAATTAACCAATTTTCCTAAGTTTAGACTTACGAAACATTAAAAAATTGGTTAATATTCTAATTAAATCACTTCTAGGTGGAATTTCCAAAAACAATTTCTGAGTCTTTGAGATCTCATGTATTTTAGCCTCTCCACCAAATTTCGTGGCTAGAACACATCCGATGCTACGAAAACTAACAACTCTGGTCTGGTGTTGTACTATTGTAGTCACTGTGATCTGGTTAGGGCTTCTTGTAGCTCCATGTCAACCCCTCTTTTCCACCTCACAACTCCTTCTCCAGCTGCGACCTTCCTCCATAAGTCTTCCTTGCCCACGCGTTGTTGTCCTGGGCACAAACCAACCGTCAATAAGCCCACGCTGCCACCTGTGCTTGGATTTAAGGCCTGCGGCCTATTTTGTTCAACAAAACAGCCTCTCGTCCCCCTGTCCCAGTCACAAACAAGGCCTACGACCTATTCACAGTAGCCTCCAAAGGCTGTGGCTTGTTTACTGTAGGAAATCCACACCAAAAGATACCCAAACCATCCTCCAAAACAACCCTCTCCTCTCGGTCCTGTTGTAGGATATTCCTTCTCAAAACAGTGATGAAAAGGCTTCAAGCGAAGCCTTTTCCTCCTTCGCTTAGTGCCTCCTAGCAAGTTTCTCCCTTGCCTCAATGCTTCCTTATGTTGCACAAGATGGATGTCTAAAATGAAACTCATAACCTCTTATTTATACTAAACAAGACGGATCCAATGAATTCAGAAAGAGACATGTCTTTTGGACATTTCTACCTCAATCCTACATGACTTGTATGCCAAAAAATCAATCATTACCTTCAAAAATTCATAATTCATCGTAGACAACTCAGAATTTGATGATTTTCGTTGCATTGGATTCTCCTGAACATCCTTTATAATCTCCATCCATCACATGTCCAAAATGCTCCATGGTTTTGGCCCAAACATCAATGGGTGCAAAACCGCAACCTTGGGTTCCAAGCCCACAAGTGACTTTTGTGGTGCTCCAACTTCCAAACCCTGAACCCTAGGGCTTGGAGTACCTCCCAAGATATCAAAAATCAACACCAGATGTCGGTCTTAAAGATGATCATTCTTCATGCACTTTAGATCAAAATTCTGAACCTATTGAGTAAGTCATAGAAGATTCAGATTCCCCACCACCTTCATCACATAAGTGGCACTTCACGTGTGATCTCTTAAATGATCTTCCACGATATCTCAAGTGAAAGAAGCTTTGCATGCACTTACAACTACTGAACCATGCATGCCCATGCACCGCTACGTGGTATTAGCTTCTAATCCTCAATCTTATGAAGAGGCTGAAGGTAATCGCTCATTTCATGCCACATGGGATTTGGTTCCACTTCCAACAGGTTGAAAGCTTGTCCTATTAAATGGATCTACAAAACCAAAGGAGCAACTGGAATGATCAACAAGTATAAAGCCAGGCTGGTAGGCAAAGGTTTTCGCATGTACATGGGATTCATTATGACGATACATCTACACCGGTGGAAAAAATGGACTCCATTGGGACGGCTCTTGCAATTGCAGCAACAAAAAAGTGGGAGGTTCACCACATGGATGTGAAGAACCATTTCTTCATGGTGATCTTAATGAAGAGATTTATATGGAGCAACCAAAAGGATATGTTCGGGACTCATCATTAGTGTGCAGACTGAAGCAATCTTTGTATGGCCTCAAACAGGCACCTTGTGCATGGTATGTGAAGATGGACTCCTACCTTCTCTCACAAGGTTTCCAACACTGTAATTTTGATCCAAATGTTTATATGTTGAGGCAATTTTATTCATTATTGTTGATAGTATTATATGTAGAAAACTTACTTATCATAGGTAGTTCACCCTCAACAATTGTTGTTGTCAAGTCTGCTCTACATGACAAGTTCTCCATGACTGACATGGGGCTTCTCATCTACTTTCTTGGTCTTGAGATTAGTCAGTCTAATTCAGGAATCATATTGGCTCAGTCAAAGTATGCATGGGATCTACTTGCTAGATTCAAGATGACTGACTGCAAGCCAACAACCATCCCTTTCTTATCTGAAATTAAGCTAGAAAATGGAAGTACAACACTATTGGTAGATTGTACACTTTATAGGAAGTTGGTGGGTAGTCTTTTGTACGTCACTCACTCATGACTAGACATCTCCTATGCCGTTGGAGTAGTATCTAGGTACATGCAGGAGCCGCATGAGCTCCATTGAAAAGCATCCAAGAGGATTCTTCGATATGTTAAGGGGACCACAGACTATGGTATCCAATATGCAACAAGATGCTCTTTAGATATCACTGGGTACACAAATTCAGATTGGGTAGGCGATGGAAAAGATCACAAGTCCACTTCAAGCTATGTTTTCAACCTTGGATTAGGGCCTATCTATTGGTTGAGTAAAAAGCAATCAACAATTGCTTTATCTTCAACAGAGGCAGAGCACAAGGGTGCAATGAATGCAACCACATAAGTTGTCTGGATGCGATACTCTCTCACAGAGTTTGGCATACAGTTCCATCGCCCAATGGTCATCTGATGTTACAACCAAAGTATTTTAAAGTTTTGCAAAGATACAGTCTAGTGACGGCGTACTAAACACACTGAAGGTCACATGCACTTCACTTGAAGCTTGATTCGCGATGGTACCATTGATTTGCATTATTGTTCCTCCACCTAACAAATATCAGATAACTTTGTCAAGCCCTTCATAGAACAATGATTTGTAGCATTGAGAGATCTTGGTGTGAAGGCTACAATAACTTCCTAGCAGTTGTCTCAGTAGCATTTGAGGGGGGGTTTTGTCAATGTTGCGAACATCGGCATCGAGATAAAATCGGCAAGGGTCCGGAAAACCAAAAAATCGTAAAAATCGAGAAAATATCGGTAAAAGTCGGCAAACATCGTCAAAATTAAGATACCATAAAAATATTTTTAAAGTCGGCAAACATCGGCTAGGCGAAAAAATCATGATTTTGAGATAAAATCGGGATGTTATCGAGATGTTCGCAACACTGGGTTTTTTTCCCACTAGGTTCTCCCTCTTTCCTATTATTTTTTTCTTATTAGGTGCATTGTATGTTGGGTAGCTAACATAGCTACATATTGTTGGGACCCACTTTATTTTCACCTTACTTGAGCTTCAAGGGGGATTGATGTATAACATCTCTATGTATTTCCCCTATTGAGTCACGCTTAGTTGTACTTCAATCAGACTAGTTGAGTGGAGTCATGCATGAATAAGTTTTACTTCTCTTCACTATGAGTGGAGTCATGCATGGGCCATGAAATAGTTAACTGATGATTGCATGTTGATTCTCTAGTTAACTAGGAGTAGGTGTCAGTTGACTTCAGTAGAATTCCACTTATGCATGTTGATTCTCTAGTTATCTCTGGGATTCTACTAGTTCAGTTGGCTAGTTAACTACTTTATTTAACTAGTTAACAAGGCATATACTTGAGAGATGTTATCCATGCACTATGACACCCAACCAAGGTGCATGTCCTCATGAAGGCTATATACCATTGTATTATACTTCTTTTTTTGATATAGAAATATTGAGAAAAATTGAATTCTAATCTCTTTTGCAATCTTTAGTTATTAGCTTGCAATTGTTATTTTTTTTCCACCTAAATTCTCTGCAGGTGTAACACAAAATTTCACATAAAGGGGACAGGTAGACGCTTCCTGCAACATTTATTCCATTTATTTGTTGTGAAGTATGATGTCAATAAAATTGTCAAAATGTAAGAGGCTATCCAAACATAAAATATATAGAACTTTTAAAGCGGTACATTGTTATGTACTGATAAATTTGATTCACAAATTCATCCATTCTATGTTTGACATTCTTCTACATGTTGTTGAATCAATTGGTGATGCAGGATGCTACAGGGGAATGCTCTGGAGGGTCCAATTCCTTCAAGCTTTTCCAACTTAACATCTTTGAGAACCCTGTATGTATTTGTTTACATTTCCGTTGACATTTATGCTATTTCTTTTTTAACTTGAAATGGAATGGTAAGTGTAAAGTAAATTCTATCATAAATTGATTTTAGACTACTCTGTTTGTTGGCATACTTATGCTATTCATGCGTACAGGAGAATAGGTGAAATAACTGCGGGCATCTCTTCATTATCATTCTTAAAAAACTTAAAGAATTTGACTCAACTGTAAGTGACATAACTTTTTTGAGCTTATAGACCTGAACTTAATGCAAGATTTGACTTTGCGATTTTCCTTCCGCATAATAACATTTATGACATTATGTTTTAGTGCAGAGTGCTAAGAAACAACAAGATTTCTGGTGAAATTCCTTCATTCATCGGAGAAATTAGTGGGTTGCAATACTTGTAAGTCGTTGTTTATTGTTTTTATAGATTCTAAGATTATGGGATGTCTTGGATCACTATGATTATGATAACTGTTAAAGTATAATTTTTCCTCTTAATTGAAGTAGTTAAACAGTTATTTTTTTATTTTTATTTTTAATGATATTTTTAGACATTTTTATAAAATTCTAAAAGTGATTAATATTAGACAATTCAAAAATATTCCTGATTTATTATAAAATTTATTTAATGATGAGAAAGGCATGCAATACTGTGTGTGTTTCCAATTGGTTTCATTCCTTCCTCTGCTTGTCTATTCAACATGCTATCGAAGCAGGTTTAAGACTCTGAAGAGCAAGATCCAAAGGTTTGAAGGTCAGATTGAGATTGAGGTTGAGATTACAGTTTTGAGAGAGCCGTGTGCATATTAACTTTTGGTATTTTAAACTAATATTGTTTATTCCCTGAAGTATAAAGGGAACTGTTATATTTATTTTGTAAAGATTCTATTTAGGGTAAAATTTATGTTACAAACAATATTTTATTTAGGTATTCGGTGAAAAGGAATTTTGCTTATTGGTAAAATGGGTTTTGGTTTTATTTATACATTAATTGAGATTTTTTATTTTTTTGAAGTTGAAAAGAAAGGAATGGTGTGATTTCAGGGATATTAAAGAGAGAAGAGAAAATTTTCTCTTGGCATTTAAGATTTTTTAATGGCTTATATAAATAACCTTGGGAATACATGGGACAGATTTTTATTGGCAAGAACTATGAGTTTTGGTCAATGAGAGTGACAAACTTTTTGCAAGTACAAAAATGTTGAGAAGTAATGGAGAATTACTTCGTAGAGCCAAATCAAACAACTATGCAGGCCATGCCTAGTGCTCAGAAAAATGGACTTGCAAAAATGAGGAAAAAAGCAAACAAGGACAAGTTTTGGATGTAGAGTTCAGTAGATGACTCAATTTTTCCTAAGATAATGTGAGCATCTAGTGCAAAGCAAGATTGAGATATCTTGGCATTATCATATTATGGTAATGGCAAGGTGAATATTGTGAAGCTTCAAACCCTAAAGAGAGAGTTTGAAACATTGAAGATGATGGAGACAAAGAACATTGATCAGTTCATGACTAGAGAGATGGGAGCTCTCAATAAGCCAAGGACTCATGGAGAGATGATTGAAGATCATAAAATTGTGGAAAAAGTTCTCAGGAGCCCATGTAAGAAGTTTGAGATGGTTGTCATTGTCATAAAGGAGTCCAAAGATCTTTCCAAACTGAAAGTAGAAGAATTGATTGTTAGTTTCTGATTCTATAGCATTAGATGTGTTCTAGCCACAAAATTTGGTGGAAAGGATAGAATAAATGAGATCTCCAAAACCCAAAAATCGTTTCTAGAAATTCCAACTAAAGATGACTTAATTAGAACCTATTTTTTTAATGCTTCCTAAGTCTAAAGTTAGGAAAATTGGTTAATTTATGAAAATTAATGAAGTCAAGGTGATAATTCTCTAGAAACTTACACGGATTGATCCAGAAATTATATGATTCATCGATTAAGATTTAGTCTTGGCTGTTGGAGTCCCAACAGGAAGATATAGGAAGGGATCAATGTGGTGATGGAGAATACACTTCAGCAGTTCGATTTCCTTGGCAGATTGATTTCCAGAGAGAAACAACAGTTGCCAGAGAGCCAGAGATCGAAGTAGAGATAGTAAGGGGCAGACACAGTGAGGCTGGAGGAAGTTTTCTAGATCCAGCGAGTGCATTTGCAGAGAGGCCGAAATTTCTCTAGGAGGCTACGCAGAGCCTCAAGAAGGCAGTTCAATTTGTTGGGAAGGAAGATGTTTTTAGTTCCAGAGGCCAGGTAGAGGTTCTAGAGTGCTGGAGAGACGTTTTCCCAGCCAATAGTAGGAATGACGGCTTGATTAGCAGTTAGTTCGGGCAGCACGCAGAGCACGCAGCTTTAGCTTGACGCAGGGCCTATGCAGACCCAGTTGGACAACTTGCTTTTCAGAGGCACTCCAGTGTCGGAATTGCTCGCAGTGAGGGTAAATTTCCCTCTAGTATTTTTTCCAGTATTTTCTCTGCAGGATAGCCAGATTTCGGCATCCAGATTATTGTACTCAAAATTTATCACTGCTACATAATAATAAAACCCTTAGCTGCTGCATTGGTTTTCCCCAGTTGGGTTTTTTCGGGGATAGTTGTCCAAAAATAATTGTGTAAATTTTATGTGTGTGTGTTATATTTTCTCAAGTTCCAACATTCTTTTTCTTCCGCAGTATTTATTTGTGAAAATCACAGTGTGAATTATTTGGTATTTGCCGTAGCAAACTACAAATAAATTGTTAAATAAATTAATAATTAGGAAAAAATTTCCAGTTGTTGTGATAGATGAAATTTTCACATGGTATCAAAGCATGAGATATTAGTCAGGAAGCTCAGAAGAGGAGGAGAGAATTTCGCTGCTCAGAAGGAGCAACAGGGAAAAATTCTTGGAGGTTGCACAGTTCATTGACAGGTAGGCCGAATTGTTGGGGAAACAAATTTAATCTTTAGTTGCAGGGTTGCAGAAAAACTGAGTTACTCGGGATAGTGATTCCAATAGTCAGAGGGAGCAACAGAAGCTTAGATTTCTGTTGAGCAGATTCCTTGGTTGGACACAGAGGGTTTTGCAACATTTTGCAAAAGAAGAATCTGCGTCGGTGGAAGAGAAAAGCACACATAACAGAGGGAAAATTTCTCTCGAAGGGCTTCTAGCCAAGGAATCCAATTTTCCAGTAGTAGATTGCTAGTAGCTGAGTGCAGATTCTTTCACTCCAGAAGGGAGTGTGAATAGCATAGCAATATCCGAGGAGAGGAAGAGGGAGTTTCCAGATTAGATTCAGAGATGGTCACAACTGGGCATAGAGATCAGGATAGGTTGGAGGGAGCCTCCAACTATGTCATTTGGAAGGCTAGGATGTCCTTCCTTCTAGATGAATATCTCCTGAAATTCTATGTGGAAAATGTGGTAGTAGTCCCCCAGGATGCAAATCAACAGAAGGAGTACAGGAAGGAAATGGCGAAGGTGAAGTAGATGATTTTGGATGGAGTCCAAGATCATATAGTCTCACATATTTCTGACAAGAATATTGCCAGGGAAATGTGGGTAGCTCTCTCTATGCTATATCAGAGTTCTTTCGAGTAGCAGAAGATGTTTCTCCAAGAGAAGTTGAGAACCATCGGGACGCAGAAGGGTGAAGGCATAGATCCCTTCCTCACTCGGATTCAGGAGGTCAGGGATCAACTAGCAGCTGTTGGGGAGGCCCCCCAACCTACAGAGCTTGTAAGATTGGCACTAAATAGTGTCTCATAGGACTGACAAGTGTTTGGTCAAAGAATTTTGTGCAGAGACACTTTGCCTAGTTGGAATGTGGGTTGATATGCAAAAGGAGTTGTTGAGGCGAGCTCTAGTAAATAGAACCATCAACAGTAGCAACAACAAGACCTTGAATAGTGAGAAGGAAGAGGAGAATGTGGCCCTTGCATCAAAGGATCCCAGTCAAGGGTAGGGGGAGCAAAAGAAGGAGGACCTATCAAAGGTCAAGAGCTTCAGGTGTGGTGAGTTTGGCCACTACAATACCCAACGTCCTCTCAGGAAGGACAAACAAGAGAAGCAAGACCAACATGCAACATCAGCGGAAATAGACAAGCTTTCCTCTAGGATAGAGGAAGAGTTTTCCATTTTCGTAGATATACCTCCAGGAGTGAGGTAGGGTGATTTGGTGTTGTAGCCGTAGAGAGCTACAAATATTGGACAGGTTCCTTGAGGAGTCCACCTGTTGGATCATTACCTGGCTACGGGGCCCCACAATATTCAGTAGCAGGATGAATCAATGGCAGTTGATTCAGTCAATCCAGAGTGACAGTTGTAGACTAGTAGCAGTCAGATGCTGAGGAGTGGATAACAGTGTTGACAGCAGAGCAGGTGGCTCAGTGCAGAGTTGGAATAAATGTAGATTCTTCAGTGACAGTGTAGATGCTAGTAGCAGTCAGAGACTCGGGAGACAGATGCATCATACTGAACACAATTGATTTAGTATTTAGGATGTTTCTTAGTGCAGTAGTTCAGTTGCAGCAACAAAATAAGAGAGGGAATTGTTGAGATTTTGGGTAGCATCGAATGTGCTCGAGCTCCAAAACTTTCTAGAGAGGCTAGAACACATGAGATCTCCAAGACCTAGAAATCGTGTGGAGAAATTCCACCCGAAGCCTAAGTTATTCCAAAAATTAATTATTTTAATGGATACCCTAAGTCTAACTTATGGATATTAAATATTTAAAGGGAATTAATTTAAACATGTGGGTGAGAATTTTCTAAGTAACATGGATCAATTCTTTTCTAATCTTAGCTATTGATTACAGATTAGATTACGACTGTTGATTTTTAAATGAGAAAAGTCTTAAATGAAGGATTGGGGTCAGTTGGAGAATACACTCAGAGTAGTAGCTGTTGATTTATGGTAGCATCGGATGTGCTCTAGCCTTGTAATTTTGTATATAGGCTAAGACAAATGTATTCCATAAAACCCAGAAATGGTTTTGGAAAATTCCACTTAGAGATGATTTAATTAATTAATCATTTTTTTATGTTTTCCTAAGTCTAAACTTAGGAAAACTGATTAATTAAAGTGTATTTATTAAATCAAGTGAGAATATTCTAGATAAAGTCATGGATCACCTCCAAGTTAATCTTAGCCCTTGATTATGTTTTAACCTTGGCCGTTGAAAGTTCAATAGAAGAATATAATAAGGAGGGTGAAGGGCTTATGGAAATTACATTAGACGGAGAAAGAATCAAGAGTTCGATTTCTTCAGGGAGAGGAAAATCGAAGTGATTCTCATTTTGCATAGAGGGGAAGGTGGAATCTCCAAGAGGGAGAATTTTGAAGCAGAGAGAGTACAGGAAGGGAAGTGAGAAAGGAGCTAGAGCTTCAGCGCAGAATTACCCTAGCAGCAGTCATGTTGGGCCAGGTCAGAGAAGTAGAGGGAGTTCTTGTTTTTTGTTGAATGAGCAGCTGAGGGTTCATCCGGTGTCAGGAGGACATTTTGGGAAGGATGGAGCACTCGAGACTCATACAGTAGCTAACATGGAAGCAACCACAACAAGCAGTAGAAGCAATGATGCAGTGATAGCGTGAGTGACGCAGTCATTACGCAGAAATCACGCAGAGCCTTTCAGAGTGGGTGCAGGTCAGTGCCGGAACTCAAAAGGTGATGTGAGAATTGTCTCACTCAACCTTTTCTCATCAGGATTCTTCAGGTGATTGATTGACATTCACAATCACACATTTGTACTTAGAACTTCTGCATAATAAAGAAACCCTCAGATCTGTTGCACCGGTTTTCCCAAGTTGGGTTTTGCCGGGGACAATTGTCCAAAAATAACGGTGTCTATGTGTGATTACTTGTGCTACTTTTATATGTGATTTATTAATTGTGAAGTCTGCAACATATTTTATTTTTTTATTTAACATGAGAAATGTTAAATAATTGTGTTTGACAATGCAATAGAAGAAATTTAATAAGTAGCTGCAGTAGGGTTCTCCACTATAGAACCTTCACATGGTATCAGAGCTGTCAGATCCAAAGGAAGCAAGGTCAGAAAAAGGGACTGCGTAAACCAGAAGCTTCAGAGGGGACACAGCGCAGCCTGCGCAGGAAGAAGCACAGATAAGTATGACAGACTTAGATGTCTTATCCTCTAGGTTAAAAGAGGATGATACATGCCTAGCAAGTTCAGTATCTGCAGGAATCTAGTATATTGGTAGCGGGGCTTCAGCTCATATGACTGGAGTGCGAGAATATTTCTCTAGGTATAGGGAAGAGCAGATGAACTTCCAGATCACTATGGGCAATAGCACGAAGTGCACTCCAGTTGGGAGAGTATCCGTAGTGTTTCAGACGGAAACAGGAACCAATGTCAAGATCACGGATGTACTACATGTGCCAGGGCTTGGTATGAATCTAATCTCAGTATCCCAGTTGCAGGACAAAGGTTATGACATTCACTTTACCGGGAAGAAAGTATATGTCAAGCATCCTAGTTGGAAGCAAACAAGGCAGATCGGGATCAGAAGCAACATACTATACTGGTTGTAGATTGAAACCCCGATGGCACTAGTCAGTAGTAATCTTGAAGACAAGAAAGGGTTGAATGAACTTTGGCATAGAAGAATGGGGCACCTACATCATGGTGCATTGAAAATGCTCAGAGAAATAGTTGATGGGGCATCTGTTCTCAGTAGGGAGCATGATGATGTGTACCGAGGATGTGTACTTGGGAAGTATGCTAAGGCATCTTTTCCCAGAAGTGAAAATAGGGCAACAAGCGTTTTCAGATTGATACACTAAGATATCTATGGACCAATGTCCACTAACGTTCTCAAAGGTGGCAAATATTTTGTCACATTCATTGATGATCACTCCAGGAAGACCTGGATCTACTTCCTGAAGACAAAAGATGAAGTCTTTGAAAAGTTCAAAGAATTCAAGGCTCTTGTTGAAAACATGATGGGAAAGAAGATCAAGACATTGTGTTCAGATAATGGTGGGAAATACATAGATGGGGACTTCACAGATTTCTACCCAAAGGAGGGCATCAGGAGAAAGTGGACTGTGCCATACAATCCAGAGCAGAATGGTGTGGCAGAACTGAAGAACAGGACAATTGTAGGAGCAACCAAGGCCATGTTATTTGACCTTGACTTACCCCGATATTTATGGGTTGAAGCCTGCAATATGACAGTGTATATCCAGAACAGGACACCTCATAGAGCATTGAGTAAGAAGACTCCTGAGGAAGCTTTCACATGAAAGAAACCAGAGCTAGGGCATCTTTGGATATTTGGTAGCATGGCTTACTGTCATGTACCCAGCGAGAAGAGAAGCAAGCTAGATCAAACTACAGAAAGGGGGTATCTTGTAGGGTACAGTGATACCTCCAAGGCATAGAGGATCTATATTCCTGACAGTAGGAAGGTTGTGATAAGATGCGATGTTAAGTTCATGGAGGATAGAGCATTTCAGAAATCACGTGATATGCCGGCAGAGGATCAAACTACAGAAGTTCCCTTGGTCCAAGAACAGCAAGGGCACCAAGAAGAACATACAGGAAGACAGACTGTGGTACCAAGGACAGGTACCAACATTTTCACGGAGGAATATCAGGAAGATACTCAGTCAGAAGAGCAGATAGATCAGGAGGAAGAGTTGAGAGAGCAACCTTTCACCAGTGGACAAATCAGCAGGGAAGCTCAACAAATACTGAGGGACGTAGAAAACTTTATTGGGACTCCCAGGGATAGGAAGAGACAGCGCAGACCTCCTGATAGGTACCAGGCCGTAGTGGCTCAAGTAGAGGAACCTCCCAGCTTCCAGGAAGCTATTCAGCACCAAGTATGGGTAGATTCCATGATAGAAGAGTATGCTTCTATCATGAAAAATGATGTCTGGGAAGTCGTACCTAGACCTCAAAGCAGATCAGTTGTTGGATCACGTTGGATCTACAAGATCAAATACACTGTAGATGGCAGTGTAGAAAAATACAAGGCAAGGTTCATGGCAAAAGGGTATGCTCAGAAGGAAGGCATTGATTATGAGGAGACCTTTGCACCAGTTGCCAGATATACCTCCATTGGGACTGTAGTATCTTTCGCAGCACGGATGGGATGGGAGATTCATCAAATGGATGTCAAGACAACGTTCTTGAATGGAGAAATTGAGGAAGAGGTATATATCGAACAGCCAGAGGGGTTTGAGACACATGAAAGGAGGTCTCATGTAAGCAGATTAAAGAAAGCTCTGTACGGGGTTAAGCAGGCTCCGAGAGCGTGGTATGGTCGGATAGATAGCTATTTGTAAAACATGGTATTTGTCAAGAGTGATGCGGATCCCAATCTTTACTATTTGCTGGTAGAGGATGAGCCATTGGTACTTGTACTATATGTAGATGTTCTGTTTCTTACATGATCATCCAGGCTCATCAAGGATTGCAAACGGAATCTAGAAGTTGAATTCGACATGAAGGATTTGGGGTTGATGCACTAGTTCCTAGGACTGGAAGTTTGTCAAAAGGATGGAGATATCTTCATGGGACAGGAGAGGTATGCCTTGGAAATTCAGAAGAGGTTCAAAATGCAGGATTGCAGACCCATGGCCACACCCATGATCACCAATTGGAAAAAGATAGATGCTTCAGAAGATATAGAGGTAGACCCCACCTTATACAGACAGCTCATCGGGTCACTATTGTATTTGGTGAACACTAGACCAGACATTTGCTTTGCTGTCAACACTCTTAGTCAGTTCATGGTGGAACCCAAAAGAGTGCACTGGGCCGCAGCAAGGCACGTCCTAAGATATGTACGGGGAACAGTCAAATTCGGTATCAGATATGGCAAAGAGGATGTCAGACTCAGTGAATTCACAGATGCAGATTAGGCAGGGAACTTGGTGGACAGGAAAAGTACCTTTGGGTATTGTTTCAGCGTTGGCTCAGGAATGGTGTCATGGTGCAGCAAGAAACAAAAGTCAGTAGCATTGAGCACACCAGAAGAAGAGTACATGGCAGCTAGTATAGCTACATGCGAAGCAATCTGGCTTCGGAAACTTCTTGTGAGTCTATTCAGGAGCAGGATGGAGCCAACTAGTGGTTACTGTGACAATCAGAGTTGTATCAAACTCTCTGAAAATCCAGTATTTCATAATCGATCCAAACATATTGACATCCGATGTCATTTTATCAGAGACTGTGTTTAGTGTGGGGCAGTACAACTCTAGTACATTCCCACAGGCGAACAAACAACATATATACTCACTAAAGCTCTGGGAAGAATTAAGTTCACTCAGTTCAGAGAACAACTGGGTATGATTGAAAATCCATTTCAGTAAGAAATGGATCCGTAGCAGCAGAGATGAGCAACAGTAGCAACAAATGAGCAGCAGCAGTGCAGTGTACAGAGAGACAGCGCAGTGCTCACGCAGTGCAGAAGCATGGTTGCAGAATCTAGAGGGAGTTGCAGTACAGTGGCAGTTGGCAGTAGCATGCAGAGTCAGCAGCAGTACAGCTACAGCATTTTTTGTGCAGTGTTGGTGAGCAGCATCAACAGCACAACAACAAATGTTCCAAGAAGTGGGATCAGCAGCACATTGTGCTGTTTTGCTACAACACTTTCCTCGCTAAGAGGGAGCGTTGATTTATGGTAGCATAGGATGTGCTCTAGCCTTGTAATTTTGTATATAGGCTAAGACACATGTATTGCATAAAACCCATAAATGGTTTTAGAAAATTCCACTTAGAGATGATTTAATTAATTAATCATTTTTTTATGTTTTCCTAGTCTAAACTTAGGAAAACTGATTAATTAAAGTGTATTAATTAAATCAAGTGAGAATCTTCTAGATAAAGTCATGGATCATCTCCAAGTTAATCTTAGCCCTTGATTATGTTTTAATCTTGGTCTTTGAAAGTTCAACAGAAGAATATAAGAAGGAGGGTGAGGGGCTTATGGAAATTACATCAGACGAAGAACGAATCAAGAGTTCGATTTCTTCAGGGAGAGGAAAATCGAAGTGATTCTCATTTTGCAAAGAGGGGAAGGTGGAATCTCCAAGAGGGAGAATTTTGAAGCAAAGAGAGTACAAGAAGGGAAGTGAGAAAGGAGCTAGAGCTTCAGCGCAGAATTACCCTAGCAGCAGTCACGCTGGGCCAACGCAAAGAAGCAGAGGGAGTTCTCGTTTTCTGTTGAATGAGCAGCTGAGGGTTCATCTGGTGTCAGGAGGAAATTTTGGGAAGGAAGGAGCACTTGAGACTCATACAGTAACCAGCACAGAAGTAGCCAAGACAAGCAGCAAAAGTAGTGATGCAGTGACAGCGTCAGTGATGCAATCACTTCACAGAAATCACGCAGAGCCTATCAGAGTGGGTGCAGGTCAGTACCGGAACTCAAAAGGTGATGTGAGAATTGTCTCACTTAGCCTTTTCTCATCAGGATTCTTTAGGTGATTGATTGACATTCACAATCACACATTTGTGCTCAGAACTTCTGCATAATAAAGAAACCCTCAGATCTGCTGCACCGGTTTTCCCAAGTTGGGTTTTTCCGGGGACAATTGTCCAAAAATAACAATGTCTATGTGTGATTACTTGTGCTTCATTTATATGTGATTTATTAATTGTGAAGTTTGTAGCATATTTTATTTTGTTATTTAACACAGGAGAAATGTTAAATAATTGTGCTTGACAATGCAATAGAAGAAATTTAATAAGTAGCTGCAGTAGGGTTCTCCACTATAGAACTTTCACAGTAGCACTTGAGCTAAGTTGAAATTCTGGGGGGTGGTTTGCTGAGAATTTTCGAGTGAGCTTGCAGTGCTGGTGAGGGGCAGATCATCGAGGGATTATTCAGATCCAAGGCTGAGAATACATAGGCAGAGAGGTAGATCCGTACCAGGCAGCGCAGAGACCTAGTAGGAGGGACGCAACCCAGCCAAGCTAACGCAGAGGCAGCGCAGAGTTTGACGCAGGCCCTTCAGGGTGACGCAGAGGCAACGCTGAGCCCAGAGGGGTGACGCAGGAGCAGCTTGTGTTGCGCAAAGGCTCTAGCAGCTACGCAGAGCTGACGCAGTGCCGAGAGAGGCTGCGCTGGGATTTCCAGTGGGCCAGGAAGGGCTCGTATTCAGCGTTATTCAGAAGGTGTGAATGTTGGACATTGGGTTCAACGCTCCCCGTGTGTTTCGTGACATGGACTAACCGCAACTCGTGGATCATAACTCTGGCGATTGTAGCAAAGACTAACGCCTACAGGTTTTGGTCTAACGACAATCATGATTCCAACAAGTGGTATCAGAGCGACAGGTCTCGAGTTCGAAACTCACCCGGCTCGCGTTGGGGGGGAGATTGTTGGACATTGGGTTCAATGCTCCCCGTGTGTTTCGTGACATGGACTAACCGCCTCTTGTGGATCCTAACTCTGGCGATTGTAGCGGAGACTAAAGCCTGCGGGTTTTGGTCTAACGGCAATCGTGATTCCAATAGTGAAGCCTCAACTGAATTAGCCATATTTTTTGTCTCCAAGTGATAGAGGTACATTTGCCGTGATTTCTATGTTGGGAAAACAACTGTTGGTGCCCTTGATTGTATTCAAATATTCTTCTTAATAAACAAACCCTCTAAGAGTTGCTGCACCGGTTTTCCTGCATTGGGTTTTTTCTTGGACATTGTCCAAAAAATACTGTCCTTTGTCATATGTGCATTATGCTTCAGTAAATGATCTGTATGAATGTGTAGGCTGCAATAGTGTTTACTTTGATATTTTTGTTGAATAATTCAGAAAAATAATTTGTTAATTTAACAGAACAAATAGGAGAAGTAAATCAGAAAACTGCATTCGGGTTTATGTAACTTAGGTTCATAAATTATCACATGGTATCAGAGCTATCGCAGATCAAGTTGAAACCATCAACAAAGAGTTGAATATTTTTTGCTGCAAGAGGGCAGTTGAAGCTCACAGATCCAGAAAAAGGCAGCGCAACACTTGAGGGACAACGCAAAGACCCTGCAGGGGTGACACAGAGCCTGTCTACTCACGCAGAGCTGACGCAGGCCCAGAAGGATGACGCAGAGCTTGTCAATCTCACGCAGAGCTGACGTAGAGGCTTACACAGACCGAAAAGGGTGACGCAGTCCAGGAGGGAGTGACGTTGTGCCGGTTGCCATGGCTAGAAGTGTTGTTTTCTAATCTTCGAAGTTGCTGGTGGGGCATTGTTTCTGCCGATGTAGAACAGTGCCTAGTAGGGTTTTCTAGCCAAGAAATTTGAGATTCAATCGGTGAAGAGATTGTAGAGGGTTGATTCGACAGAGTTGGTGGAGGATTTCCGGGAGGGAAATCACTAGTCAGAGGGAACAGAGTCTCTAGAGGGTTTCTATTGCCAAGAAACCCAGATCCAGTCTCTTGTTGAGAGTAGTAGTAGAATGGAGAAGAGATTTTTGCTTAGAAATTTTTGAGCAGAGATGGCCTTGCACGGATTGAGAGATCAGGACAGGTTGGACGATGTGTCTAACATTGTCATTTGGAAAGCGATGATCTTGTTAGTCCCTAACGAGTATCGTATCAGAGAACATGCTGAGGGGTTGTGGCCGTAGGATTTTAACGGATCTACATCCACGAAGACAACTACTACACCATTGATGAAAGCTTTGAGATCATGTTCATCCAGCAAACATCTAATCCTTGCCTACCAGATCACATATTTGGAGGCTCCCTCCAACCGATCTTGATCTCTCATCCCATTAGCTACCATCTCTGCCAACAAAATTCGAACTGCTTCCTCTCTCCTCTGCACAGCTGCTACGCTGGCATACGCACTCCCTGCTGGAGTATGTAGATCTGTTCCTCGCTACTGCTGCTCTGCAACTGAGAAATAGAGTTCCTTGGCTCAGAATTCACCGAGGAAGAAATTTCCTCATAAAGTGTCTTCTTCTTCTTCTGACACTTTTCTACCCCAGCAAATGCTGCAGAGAAAATTGCGTCCCACCAGTAGATTGATCTATGCTAAATCTTCTTCTGCGTTGCTCCCTTTGTCGCCGAAAAATCACAAACTGGAAATCTTACCTCCCTGTTGACTCACTCAGAGAGAGATTTTCCTTGAGAATCTTGCCTTCCTGGCCTATATTGCGCAATCCCTTGGAGATTCGATCTGTTGCCTACGCACCTATTCGATCTCTCTCTTTCTCTTGAATGTTAAGTTCTTCTGGTTTGCTCTATTGCTTCACCTGCGCTGCTCTGAAACCAATGACAACTTTGATACCATGTGAAAATTCCTACTCCCAGAATCCTATAGCAGCAAATTGATATTACTTCTCCTTCTTGATAAATTATACAAGTTATTTATTGTGTTCTACAAGTAAATGTTCAAGCAAATACACTGCAAACTTCACTAAGTAAACTGCGGAAAATAAGTGTAGAAACAAGACCTGAGCAAGAAAATTAGACACACATGACACCATTATTTTTGGACTAAGTCCCCGGAAAAACCCAATGCGTTAAAACCGGTGAAGCAACTGAGGGTTTGTATTATTAAGCAGAAGTTTTTCTGTATACAACTGGATGCCAAAATCTGGTTATCCACGGAGAATCTGATTGACAGAGAATTAGTGAGGATTACCTCACACTAACGCTGGAGATCTGACACTGACACAACACTAAGCTGGACAGTCCCACACTGCCTCTGCGCATATCTGCATCACTCTGGCTGGGGATTGCGTCACCTCCTTCTGCTAGTTGTCTTGCTGGCTGGATGCTGATCTTTTGCCCCTCCGGTCTCACACCCTGGTACTCCGACACTGAATCTGACTAATCCTTGGAAAAATTGTGGATCTTTACAGAGGCTCAACGCTGCCTCTGCGTTGCCCAACATAGTCCCTATGTTGCCTTTTTTGCGTCCTCTTCCTTGTCTTCTCTGCAATGTATTCCCAACTCAGGAAAATATTTTCCAACTAGAACTATCATTGCCCCTCATTGCAATCGAATCAACTCGATGATCTCTCCGGCCGCTCTGTGCTACTCACTTGAGAAATCGATCTCTAGACTTAGTCGGTGTATCTTCCAAATGCCCATCGAATTCCTTCTTATAATATTCTCGTTGGATAACCAACGACCTAGATCAAAACATAATCAATGGCTTAGATCATATTGACTCGATCTCCATCTTTTTCTAGAAGTTTCACACCCAGTTCTATTAATATACTTTAATTATTTTAATTTCCTAAGTTTAGACTTAGGCTCCCATTAAAAATAATTAATTATTTTAATAAAACCCCATCCGGGTGGAATTTCCCAAATTGCTTTTTGGGTATTTTGGAATACGTGTCTAAGCCTCCTTGCAAAATTTGAGACTTAGAACACATCTGATGCTACCAGAAATCAACATCTTGCAGAAGGTATTGCTACTCCAATGTGTAATATTCCTAATGGGAAATATTAAGTGATAACAACAAATAAATCTTAAACATGTAACCATAAAAGTAACACACTAGTATAATGACAAATTGCACCAGAAATCGTACCAAGAGTTGAGCCATTTTATTAACTGAGAAAACAAGGTACATATAAATGAAGAAGAGGAACCGGGGCTTGCTACAGCAAGCTAGTCAAGTCCCAGGTGAAAATGGAGCTACCCAAGTGCTGCAAACTGCTCTCCCCAAGTCTTTATGTTGGCCCAATAAATTCTGTCACTGCTGGGTGGAATGGAATTGGTGTTTCGGGCCTCTAGACTGCTCATAAAATTCCAGGAAATTAACTGGAGCCTCCTCACAAGGTACCGAATAATCCAGAAAATCTCACGGACCGAGGTGGTGTAAATGGTCCCAAAGTAAACTGCACCATTCTCCAATAATTTTTGTTGCTGGCTGTTGAATAGAACTTGATTTCCGCCATAAATATTGCCTAGAAAATTCTCCGAAATTAACCCCGGACTCCTCTCACCAAACCCACAAAAACCTAGAAAGGTTTTGGGCTAAATCCACTGGCCCCCGGTAATTCCGAACAAGTGAAAATCCCCTAATCCGGCCAGAAAACACCCCACAGTTTGATATTACCAAATTATGCCCAAAGTCAACACTTGCTAAATTCTCCCTTGCGGTTTACCTCCAATCTTCGACCCTTATCTCTCCACAATTCTTCTCCCTTCTTCCCTTGCGCAGGCTAAGCCAGAAACCCCTCCGCACTTCCAAATGAAGAGAATTTTGTCCCACAGATTTTTCGCTCTCTATCCCTGCAAAATCACAACCAAATTTCCAGCTCCATCTAGGAAGATCCTCCTGCAAATAACCCAGATTCCAACTCCCTGTATGCTGAACCACAATGAATAATTTGAATTTCCTCTATGCCTAGGAAATAAGTAGAGTTGGAAATACAACTTTCAATGAAGCTCTATGAAAGCCCAACTATGGACTCTCTGAATTCCCAAATAGGGAGGTGCTCGAAGTCCTCCGAAGATGGGGTGGAATCCTGCCTGGAATTGCTGTGCTAAACAACACTCTACCCTTGCGCTAAATAAATCCAAGAGAAGATGAAGTGTTAAGTGTAATAGTGAAAAGATGATCCACAAAATGAGTCCCACGTCTTATGTTTTCTCTCCATCCCTCTAGACTCATTTTAATATTATTTTGTTGGTGGGGGTCTATTGCCATTCAAACTAGCAGGGGACCTAAAAGGGACCTCTAACGGGGCAACTGCTTTATTAAGGGCAACGATGGAGACTTATCCCACTCAACTAAGGCTCCCTTCTCTTTACGAAATTTCATTGATGGGAGGAGACTTGGTATGTAGGAAGTCACTTACGAAGGATGGATCAACAAATAGATGTGAAATGACCTCGATAATCCTTTCCCTAGAATAATATGAAGAATGGAGCTTACTTGCTTTTTAAGAAAGGTACAAGGTTTTCTAGGAGAAGAAGTGAGGATTTTAAGGCTACGTTAAGGGAATATGGCTTGTAAAGGAGTTTCCCAATCCATAAAATCCTTGTAAAACTTGGATTCCAGAGTTGTCCTTGATGAATTGTCTTTGATAAGTAATGGGACCACACAGGGCCAAGTGGACCCAACTTAGGTTAAGGGAAGGGAGTTTAGCAACCGATGATGATCTTAACCCAAACAAGGAAGGGGAAAGGATCAAGACAAGAATTTTCACTTGAAGGTGTCAAATTGATCCTATGAGGTGCTAGCCTAGGGAACACCAGGGCAAAGTTTGATATCAAAGTAGGGCTTGGTGTGAAAAATTCTAAATTGAAATTCAACCGTAGTGAATGATATTATTTCTTCTACTTATCATTCTAGTAACAAGTTATTTACAAAAATTACTTAAGTAAATATCGAAATAAATTCTACTGTAGCCTTCACAATGAAAATACTGAGAAAAAATATAAAGAAATACAAGCACAAGAATGACACAATTATTTTTGGACAATTGTCCTCGGATAAGCCCAATGTGGGAAAACCGGTGCAGCGGATGAGGGTTCCTTTATTATTCTTTAGCAAAAAAATCTCTTATACAAAGAACAATCAGTAGTAATGAAGAGCAATCTCTGTGATAACACTAGAGAAAAATTTCTCACAAATTCTGATGAGAACCTGATCCCTAGAGAGGCCTTGTTGCCTCCTCTATGTCACCACTGCATCACCACTGTGTGAGGACTGCGCAGTTCTGTGTCACTACACTGCGTTGCCCCTCTGCTGCTTCTATTTTGTCCCTTCTCTACACTGTGTCACCCTCTTGCACTCTCGACTGATGCTGATACCCTCTCTCTCCTCTTCACCTGCAACTCTCCCTCTGAATTGATTTCTTCTTCCGGAAAAATCGATCTTACTCAGGCAACTGAGTATCTGCTTGGTGTATTTTACAAATGACCCTCAAGCTTCCTTAAATAATCTTCTCGTTGATATTCAATGACCTAGATTAGAAGCTAATCAATGGCTAAGATCATTTTGACTTGATCCTCGTCTTCTTCTAGACATTACACCCATATTTTAGATTAATACCCATAAGTTATTTTAATTTCCTAAGTTTAGACTTAGGGTCCCATTAAAAATAATTAATTTATCAAATAAAACTCTCCGATTGGAATTTCCTTGAATGATTTTTGGGTTATCTGGAATACATGTGTCTAAGCCTCTCCACAAAATTTGAGACTTAGAGCACATCCGATGCTACCCCAAATCAACACTCCCTCTTAGCGAGGAATGTGCTCTAGCAATACTCTCTACTGCATACTGCTCTAACTCTGAAGCATCTCCCTCTGTGCTGTTGATGTCTGACATGCTATCCACCAACTATTGTGCTGCTGCTGCAACTGTACTGTTGCTGACACTGCTACTGTCAATACTGCATCTATACGCAACTCCATCTCAAATGTTGCATCTGTGGCTGAGACATCACCTGTTTCTGCTACTGAAACAAATTCTCTACCATACCCATCTATTTCCTGAAGTGAACAAACTTGGCCCTTCCTAGAGCTTTGGTGAGTAGTTTGCCACTTGATTTCCTTTGGGGACGTACTACAGTTGTACTACCCCACGCTAAACCCAGTCTCTAATAAAATGACACCTGATGTCGATGTGCTTTGATTGATCATCACATACTAGATTCTCAGAGATTTTAATACAATTTTGATTATCACGAAAGATATTGGTTGCTTCCATCCTTCTCCTGAATAAATTCACTAGCAATTTTCTAAGCCATATAGCTTCGCACATAGCTGTGCTTGCTGCCATATATTCCTCTATTGTTGAGCTCAATGCTATAGACTTCGGCTTACTACTGCACCAGGAGGTCATTCCTGATCCGATACTGAAGCAATACCCAGTGGTACTTTTCCGATCTATTGAACTTCCCTGCCCAATCTGCATCTGTGAATCCGCTTAGTCTGAAATCATCTCCTCGGGTGTATTTCAACCCATATCCGACTATTCCCTGCACATATCTGAGAATGTGCCTAGTTGCTGCCCAGTGTACCCTTTTCGGTTCTACCATGAACTGACTGAGGGTGTTGACAGCAAAACAGATGTTTGGCTTGGTGTTGACCATATACATAAGTGACCCAATGAGTTGTTTGTACAAGGTGGGGTCCACTTCCTTGTCTCTCGACACATCTATCTTCTTCCAGTTGCTTATCATGGGCGTTGCCATGGGCCGACAATCCTGCATCCTAAACCTCTTCAGAATTTTTGTGACATATATTCCTTGTCCTAGGAAGATCTGTCCATTCTTTTGCCATACCTCCAACCCTAGAAAATAATGCATCAACCCCAAATCCTTCATGTCGAATTCTGCTTCCAAGTTCTTGTTACAATCCTTTATGAGCCTAGATGATCCTGTAAGGAACAGATCATCTACATATAGTACCATAACTAATGGCTCATTCTCTACCATCAAATAATAGAGATTGGGATCTGCATCACTCTTGACAAATCCCAACTACTGTAAGTAACTATCAATCCGACCATACCATGCTCTAGGTTCTTGTTTGAGCCCATATAGGGTTTTCTTCAGTCTGCATACATGAAATTTCTTCTCATAGGTTTTGAAGCCTTCAGGTTGTTCTGCGTACACCTCCTCTTCTATCACCCCATTCAAGAATGTTGCCTTGACATCCATTTGGTGAATTTACCATCCCATATGTGTTGCTAAGGACACAACAGATTTGATGGAGGTGTATCTGGCTACAGGGATGAATGTCTCTTCATAATCAATTCCCTCCTTTTGTGCATATCCCTTGGCCACGAACCTAGCCTTGTACTTCTTTATGTTGCCATCTGCAACATGCTTCATCTTGTAGATCCATCTCGAACCTACAACTGATTTGTTCTCCGGTCTAGGAACAACTTCCCAGACATCATTTGTCATGATAGAAATGTACTCTTGTACCATGGCATCCACCCAGACTTGATGCTGTATTTCTTCCTGAAAGCTAGAGGGTTGCTAGGTCTAAGACTTTTATGATCTGTAATGTAGATAATTGTCTTTCAGATTAATCACATCATTAGGATTTGGTTGACGTTTCGAACCAACTAATGTGGTTCATCCTCATAACAAGTTGAAGATGTTAATCGATCCTCATGAATAAATAGTATGGGTTCTTCAACGTATGCTACCAAGGCTTGGTATCTGTCAGGATGTCCGTGCTGCCTTTTCTCAGTTCTAGGAGCTCCAACAAACTGCTCTGTGTCCCTTAGCGTTTGGTGTACTTCTCTGCCAGTTCTGCCACTGGTGGCAGGTGGCTCAATCAGTTTCTCTTCCTATTGTCCCGTCTGTTTTGAACTATCTGGATTTCCCTCACCTGAGGAAATATTGGTGCTGGTTACAGTGCTTGATCTAGATGTCTCTCCACCTGTCGGTTCTTCCCCCTGTTGCTGTTGTACAAGAGGAACATCCTCAAACTGTCCTCCAGTAGGTATCTCTCGGGATTTCTTGAAAGCTCTGTCTTCGATGAACTTTACATTCCGGCTGACTACAATATTCCTGCTGTTCGGAATGTAGATTCTATATGCCTTCGAAGTCTCACTGTATCCTACGAGATACCCCTTCTCTGCAGTCTGATCTAATTTACTCTGCTTCTCATCAAGAATGTGACAATACGCCACACTTTCGAATATTCTGAAATGAATCACTTGTGTCTTCTTTCCTATGAAGAAACTCTTGGGTGTTCTCTTGCCCAATGCTCTATGAGGAGTCCTATTCTGGATATACATTGTTGTGTTGCATGCTTCTGCCCATAAGAACTTAGGCTAATCCTGGTCATACAACATTGTTTTTGCTGCCCCAACAATAGTTCTATTCTTTCGCTCTGCATCTCCATTATGCTCCGGATTATATGGAGTAGTCCATTCTCTTTTGATTCCCTCTCTTGCGTAGAATTCTGTGAAGTCCTTGTCAGTATATTCTCCACGATCATTTGAGCGCAATACTTTTATCTTCTTCCCTGTTAGGTTTTCACCAGAGCTTTGAATTCTCTGAACCGTCCAAAGATCTCATCCTTGGTCTTTAAGAAGTAGATCCAAGTTTTTCTGGAGTGGTCATCAATATAGGTGACGAAATATTCGCCACCACCAAGAGCTCTAGTAGACATTGGACCGTAATATCTGAGTGTATTGACCCCAATACACCCTTTTCCCTATATAGTCTGTTGCTTCAAGATCCAATTTGAGACTTTTTCTTCCACCTTGGATGCTTGACGTATACTTTCCTTCCAATGAAGTACACATCATATCCCTTTTCCTACAACTAGGACACTGAAAGTAAATTCATTCCCAATCCTGGCACATGCAACACATTCGTGGCTCAGAGGCTATCTCGTGCTTTTGTCTGAAATGCTATGGTTCCTTTCCCTACTGAGGTACACTTCGTTTTGTTTCCCATAGTAATTTGGAAATCCATTCATTCTTCTTGATAGCTCGAGAAATATTACCGTACTCCAGTCATATGAGATGAAGCCTCGCTATCAATGTACCAATCATCGGCTGATGCAGAAGTCAACAAATAAGCAAATTCTTCCTCTAGTCTGGAAGATAACCCGGTAATGTCATGATCTTCCATTGTGCTATTTCTTTCTCTGGCAACCTTTGTAGAAAAAACTGTGTAACTTTGGGGTTCGATTTGTTGCTAGTGCAGCACCACGGCTTCCCTTCAACGCACATTCTTTTGTACCCTTGCCCAATCAAGCTCTGATACCATGTGAAAATTTCTAAATCGAAATCCAACTGCAGTGATTGATATTATATCTTATACTTATCATTCCAGTAACAAGTTATTTACAAAATTACTTTAGTAAATATCGAAATAAATTCTACTACAGCCTTCACAATTAAAATATTGAGACAAAATATAAAGAAATACAAGCACAAGAATGACACAATTAGTTTTGGACAATTTTCCCTGGAAAAACCCATTGTGGGAAAACCGGTACAGTAGATGAGGGTTTCTTTATTATTCTTCAGCAAAAAAATCTCTTGTATAAAAAACAATCAACAGTAATGAAGAGCAATATCTATGATAACACTAGAGAAAAATTTCTCACAAATTTTGATGAGAACTTGATCCCTGGAGAGGCCTTGTTGCCTCCTCTGCATCAATACTGTGTGAGGGCTGCACAGTTCTGCGTCACTGTACTGCTCTGTCCTTCTGCTGCTTCTACATTGTGCCTTCTATGCACTGCGCCACCAGCTCTTGCACTCACGACTGATGCTAATACCCTCTCTCTCCTCTTCACCTAGAACTCTCCCTCTGAATCAATTTCTTCTTCCTGAAAAATCGATCTTACTCAGGAAACTAAGTATTTTCCTAGTGTATTTTCCAAATGACCCTCAAGATTCCTTAAATAATCTTCTCGTTGATATTCAACGGCCTAGATTAGAAGCTAATCAATGGCTAAGATCATTTTGATTTTATCCTCGTCTTCTTCTAGAAGTTACACCCACAGTTTAGATTAATACCCATTAATTGTTTTAATTTCCCAAGTTTAGACTTAGGGTCCCATTAAAAACAATTAATTTATCAAATAAAACTATCTCCGGGTGGAATTTCGCCAAACAATTTCTCGGTTATCTGGAATACATGTGTCTAAGCCTCTCCACAAAATTTGAGACTTAGAGCACATCCGATGCTACCCCAAATCAACACTTGGGATATCTCACAATCCCACAATCGGAATTTCTTCAAATTTGGAGGAGACCTTGAGGACACACTAGCGCAGTAGGGGCTAGCAGATCGAACTTTTTCTATGGCTACTTTGTTGGGAAAATGATTCCCTAGGTGGCATAGCGTGGCTAGACCTAGAAGAGAGAGGAAAAAGGTGAAAAGAAAGGTTATAAGGTGACCACCTTATGATGGATCAATGGCTAATTCCTTTTGGGGATATGGAGTCAAGGAGAATTATGAAGAAGGATCTTGTTCCTAGCTCAAGGAGGCTCTAAGTGCAACTTCCTCCAACATTAGGGAAAAAAGAGTAAGTGACCTTAAAGCGTTTATACTTCATTTGCAAATGAAGATGGCTTGTCAAGATAACTTCGATCTCTAGGACACTTCGTTCAACAAACATGGCCCATACATAGAGATATGCTATATGGAAACATAATTCCACAATGAAGTAGTAAATTCATGCAACAATTAGCCCTAAAATAGCGAAAATCTCATGATCAATGTATGCAGTAACATAAAAGAAATAGAATCAACTTCATACTTACATGTAAGAGAATATATCCAACCATCAATACACTTGCCAATAAAGAAGATCCAAGATAAGAAAATCCAATCAAAACATTAAAATTCATCCATGCTCCAATTTGTCCTCCAAGAAGAAATGCGAAATTCTCAAGAGAGAGAATGATCCAAATCAAGTGATGATACAAAACGAATTCAAGTCACTCCTATTTATACACTGATTAAGAGTTTGAATTACCTAATTGGAGAGTTCGAATTACCTAATTGGGCCTACATTAGCCCCTAAAATAAAACGATGTGCAAAGTAACTAACTTTGGGTGACAAGCCCACCAAAATAGCTCACAAATAAAATAATAAGCCTCTGAAGAAGTCAAATGATAAACTATTCATGTCGTAGGGCCGTCCAAGAGGCCTGATGAGGTCCATAAGTGCCATAATGATGAATAGGAACCTCAGAATCAATGGACAAGGGGGTATCACCTTGTTCTCCAAACAATAAACCTGTGGTGCTCCCAATGGGTGTGGGGGCACACCAATAACCTCATGGGTCTCCAAGTGAGTCGAAGATGCCTCTAGACCATATGTAAGGGCTCATATGATGGAATGAATGATTCCACATCAGCGTACAAGTCCTGGGTCACTTGCCAAGTGTATGGTGCAACTGTGGGGCCGACTGGTCATGGTGTACCAGGTGTATCTTCCTCATCCAATAGGTGGATCTCGAGCAATCTTTGAACATTTATGGGGATCCATGGAGTGTTATCTACTGTTGTGGGGGCCCATGGCTCTATCCACACACCCTACATGTGCCAATGTATCCCTCTGGAGAGTTAGAACCCCGTATAGGGAGACCAAACTCAGGATGGGCACCATCTGCAATCCTATATACGATCCAATGCATCCCCTAGCCTTCCAACACAACAAGTCATTAAAGTAATTGGGCAAAAGAGCTTAGAAACCATGGACAACAAGTGGACACTTCATAATGGCATGCCCTTCCATAGTGGGCTTTGGCATGTGCTAATGTTTCCAAGCTCCAAAGGGGGTTAACCAAGTACCTTATTAAGTGGTTTCTACCTTTAGAGGGGATGGTATGTCCAAGGTACATCCCTCAAGTGGTGGTGGCATGTGATAAAGAGGTGAATGGAATAGGGAATGAAAGGGGCAATCTTGGGCCACATATCAGGGTACAAGGATAGCTAGAAGAAGGGAAGCCCACACCTGGGTATATGATGTATAGGAGGGAGAAATCGTGGTACATGAGGTGCCCCAACCTTGATCTTTCCACCCTTATTTATATGCCTTTTGCCTTTATGATTTTTCTTTGATTAACCAGTCGAGGCTCAAGGATAAGAGAATGATGTGTAATATATAGCAGTGGATACCCCCTTTTGGTGGGGCGGTTCATTTCCTACCATGGGTTGGGACAATCATGGGTTCCTGAATGATAAAAGAGGCTCATCTAGGGCCTATGGAACCAGGGTGATGGACATGGGTATGGGGTAGAGCTCATGCATTGGATTTTTCCCACGTGTTAAATATGTTTGTCCCAACCATATTTTGCATCTTGTGGTACATTTTCCTGTTGAATGTGGCCATTTATGCTTTCACTTTTTTTTCACCTGCTTCAACCTCCGAGGCATTGTTCCAAGCCTGACCCAAGGTGGGGGAAACAGGATGGGGAGGCTAACCCTATGTGGACCCATTGAGGAAATGTGGACCCAGGTGGGAGAGATGATGAATGGGGTATAGTCAGTGGAAGGGGAGTGATATATGTGGATAAGGGAGCGGGACCACGCAACCAAAATTGGGGTTTCCCAAGTAGTACCACCCTAAAACTAAATGTTCAGTAAAGGAAATCCCACGAGATTGAATCCAAAGGTAACATCCAAAAGAGGTCAAGGGGACGTAAGCACAAACTAAGCCCACTCTTTTCCCCGAATCCCCCCATTCATCCATGCCCAGAAGTGTCCATGATAAGTAAACCCAATACTCAATTACCAAATGACAAGACATACCTTTGAGTTTGGGAGGCCCACCTTCAAACATACGATCAAGACATATGGGCGAGGGACCACATGGATGACAAAGGTGGCGAAGACATGGCACAACGAGCTAGTTGATGGCTGCAAGGGGCTGCTGGCTGCCGACTGAGGACCATCATGGAGAAAACTTTTTCCCACCTGATACTGCCAGAACTTGGCTAGCGCATGCATAATGGCTACCATCTCCTTGTCGTATATAGAATACAACCTCTCATGTGCTTGCAACTTCCGACTCTCAAATGCGATTGAGTGTCTCCCCTGCATCAAAACTACTCCAAGACCCTCTCCAGACGCATCACACTCCAAAACAAAGGGCTGTGAGAAATCAGGCAAAGCCAACACAAGGTAACTGCTCATCACCTCCTTGAGGCGTTCAAAAGCCCCCTTCGATACATCTTCCCATACTAACGCCCCCTTCTTGGTCAAATCTATGAGGGGAGATGCTAGCTGGGAAACTACTCTCACAAACTTCCTGTAGTAAGTGCATATGCGCAAAAATCCCCTCAACTCTGTCACATTCCTTGGTGTAGGCCAATCCAGAATGGCCCTGGTCTTCTCCTGGTGAACTGGCACCCCATCCTCTCCAATAATGTGGCCAAGATACAAAATCTTTGTTAGTACAAACTCACATTTGGACATCTTGGCATATATTTGTTGCTCCTCTATGATGTGTAGCACCTCCTCCACATGTTGTAAGTGCTCCTCCCAGGTCCTGCTATAGATCAGGACATCGTCAAAGAAAACCAGCACATACTTGCACAACTGCTTGTGGAACGCATGGTTCATGCAAGACTAAAAGGTAGCTGGAGCATTAGTTAGCCCAAAGGGAATCACCAAAAACTCAAAATGTCCATAGTGACTCCTGAACCCTATCTTCGGGATATCTTGTTCTCTTACACGAATTTGATGGTACCCTGAGCGCAAATCTATCTTGGTGAAGTACTTAGAGCCTCTGAGCTCATTCATCAACTCGTTAATGCGTAGAATCGGGTATCGGTTCTTTAGGGTCCTCTTGTTTAAAGCTTTGTAATGAATACACATACAGAGGGTCCCATCCTTCTTCTTCACCAACACCACAGATGAAGCGAAGGGACTAGAACTCGGCCTGACATGACCTAATGCCAACAACTCCTGTATGTCCCGCTCTATCTCATCCTTGTAAGCCTTGGGATGCCGGTATGGTGTAGTGATAACAACATGCAGCCCTCCTCTAACTCAATTGTGTGCTCAAATCCCCTTTCTGGTGGTCGGCTTGGGAGAATGTCTCCAAAAACTGCTGGGTACCTATCCAATATTACTTGAATATCAAGGTGTGGTGGTCATGGCTGAGCTCTTGCCTCTGAGATCCTGAGCTCCATATTCCACTCTATATCACCATGTCGCAAATCAACCTCCATCTTGTGGGCTAACACTGTCTAAGGTGGGTATGAGTGCATGCCCCTCAATAACACTCACTTCCCATCTGGTGCTGTGAACTCCATCTCCAACCTCCTCCAGTTTGTAGTGACATGCCCAAGGGAGTAGAGCCACTGAACACCCATCACCACATTGGTGTCTAGAACGTCAACTACAAAGAGTGATCTGTCATCGAATAGTTTCTCATAGTCATAGTCATGCTAGGAACACATCTAGTGCACTGCATGGTCCTATCCCCAAGTACTAAAACTGAGAAGCCCTCGAAGGTCTCCGTGTGTATCCCTCTTCGCTCCACCATGTGGGCATCAACAAAATTGTGGGTAGCCCCACTGTCCACCAATACTGACATGCGTTGCCCCTACACCGTGCCTCTGATCCTCAATGTCAAGTACTTTGACACTCCCCAAAGAAAATTAATAACTCCTCTTATGGGCAGAAAAGGGCCTCCTCTGGGTTGGGGAGGTGGGCCTCCTCCTCCAACAACTTGTGGCTTATTGTCACCTCCATTTGCCTCCTTCTCAACATCATCCTCTGGCTCAATGTCTGAGAAAACCTCTATATAGTGGGCCTTTCCCTTGGTGCATCTATGTCTTGGTGCCCATGGCCCCTGCCACGTGAAGCACAACTTCGTCCTCCTGAGGTCTCTCCTAGTCTCATCATCCAACTGCCCACGCCTTGGAATATCCCTCTGTGGCAGGGGCCTGGTATCTCTACCACTTTTCTAGAAAGGGGGTCTAGAAGGTATTGGTGCCCTAGTCTTGGGAATTGTGTCCTGCAAATTTTGGTTCCTATTCACCGCATCCTGAAGTGGAGTAGGTTTGTTCGACCTCGCTAACCCACGCAAAGGCTTGGCAAGGCCCTCCACAAACATGAAAACCTTCCTAGGTTCTGACAAATCTAGTACCATCACTGATGCCCTCAAGAAATCTGAGATGTAATGCTCCGGGTTTCCCATCTGCCTAAGTTGAGTTAGCTCTCTGAAGTGTGCCTCAAAATCCCTCCTATCAAAACGCTCCACCACCCTTCGGGTAAAATCCTCATAAGAAGTCACACTGGCATGTTCCAATATGTATAGCCCATGGAACCACCAATCGTGGGCCTCCCCCTCCAAGTGCAAAGTAACCATATTAATGGCTTCCACCTCCGTTATCTAGTTAAGCTGAAAGTAAGTGTCGAGTTTTTAAACTCAAGCTCTATCGATGCATTTAGAGGAGCCATCGAAAGTAGGAAGGAATAACTTCCCAATGGTGCACTGCAAATCAAAATTATGTGCAGGTGTTCCCCCAGTCCCTTTCCCTTTATTTCCAAGCTTTATCTAGCAAAAGTCCTTGAAGGTTATAGAATCAAAAAAATTTACCCCCATAGGCTGATAGCCATGAAAATAATCCCCTAAGGGCATCTCATCCATATATGGTTGTCCTCCAGTCCCTCCAGTCAGAAATGTGGGCATAGTAGATTTGGGTAGGCCACTGTAAATTTTGGTATGGCTCGTAGGGTTGGTACTATCAGCATGATCGGATGTGCTTGAACCCTCTCTTGTAATAAACTCCCCATGGTTTCCCCTCTTACAATTATATTGTCTTATCTCCACCGACACTTCCTTCTGCCCGTGCGCCATCTCCTTCTGCCCTTGTGCCATCTCATTTAGAACCTACAAAAGTATTTGAAAGTCCATGTCCTCCTTACTAGTATCCCCCATGTTTGTCTCTTCGACCCTTGGCTCAGGAACTTCTAGATCTGGGCTTATCTCCAATTCAACTCTCTGCTTCTATACCTATGCCTCTGGTAAGTTATATTATGCTTGTCTTCTGGGGTCATAGAAGAAGTTCTCTCCCACAACTGGCCTAATCACTGCTCTAATAACACTGTAATATTCCTAACATAAATGTTAAGTGATAATGAAAGCAAAATCATGAACATGCAATGCAAAATGAATACACATGCAAAAACATGAGTTTACGCCAAAATTAACACCAAAAAGCGGAGCCATTTTATTGCTTGATCATAATGGAGTACATATAAATAGGAATAGAGGAACTTGGGCTTGCTACAACAAGCAAGGCAAAACCTAGGTGAAAATAGTGAAGCCCAAGTGCTAGGTAAGATCCTCTCCAAATTTTGCGTTGTCCCAAAAATTTACTGCTGCTGTTGTAGGTGAAGTGTTGTTTTTGCCCTCTAGACGACCCCAAAAATTCTGAGATTTTAGCTATCGGCTCCCCATGCCAACTCCATCAAAACCCAAAAAAATCTCAACCAAAATCCAACTAGTCTAGCAGACCCTAAAAAGTTCGAACTCCCCAGTCCACTGGCTCTACGTCCCATAAGAAAACCACTGTTGGAAAATAGTTGAAAAACTCCCCACCAATAGCTGAGAAATTATAAGTGTGTGTCCTTGGATGATAGGCAAATTCTTCAGCAGAAAACCAAAACTTATACTGGCTCCCCAAACTCCCACGAATTTCCTATATCTCGAGTTCTGCGCAAGCCCCAGAAACGCACAATTACGCCCTCAAAATCCTCCCCAAATCTGGCTTGCAAATTCCCGCAATCCTCTGGCAAAACTCCAAGAGAGAAACTCCTCAAATTTCTGGAACTAGATCTGCACTGTAGCTACCTCTCCCAAGGAGTGCGAGTTCTTCTCTTGCACCCAGTCTATTCAGAAATTGGGACGAAATCCCCAGCAATTACTACTTTGCAATGATAAAGATGAACTCCCCTAGAATTTCACTCGAAGTCCACTGAAGGAGGTGAGATTCCCGCCTGGAAACCTCTTGTGCTAAGCAACACGAGTTGACTTGGCTAAGAAACTCAAGAAAACTAGAGTTCAATCAGCAAATGGAAAAAAGTCCCAAAAATGGAGCCCCTCCTTTTATCTTTACTGCCTTCTCTCTCCTTGTGGGCCCTCCCATTCGACCTCCTTCCTTCTCTTCCCTCCAATTCGATTTTCTCCTCAAGGGAGTTTGAATTTCCTTTTGAAGTGCCCCCCACAATCCACTACTCATCTAATTTTCCCATCTCTTTAATGTTTATGGAGCCCCTTTCTCACAAAAATCTATTTAGTGTCTCTTCACCCACTTTCCCTAAGTTTTGTGCACAAAATTTGCCCAACACCCAAAATTGCAAAATTGTGATACTATCTTAGCAAAATTTAATTAGAGGGAACATTACACTCCACCATTAAGTTCACAAAGGGGAAGTTGCAGTAGATGGGGTTACTGACCCTAAACGAGATCATCATGGGTGAAATTTTGTTATTCACCATTAGTTTATCTCATAGTATGTTAATGTTAAGGTATTGATTTGAGAAGTTGAGGTGTATGATCTATGTTACTGGACACCCCAAATTCAAAGCAAAGATCTAAGATTGTCAAGTTTATGGTAAGAGATCATCAAGAATGTGACATCCAATTTTTTTTCATTCGAAATTTTGATTTAAACTATGCATGGATATTTCTCTATTATACTAATCACCATGAGGTAGAAATACCATGCCATTGTAAACAATTTTAGTTTTGCAATTAATAAAATGATGATAACCAAGACTAGTATACATGAACATGAGTGCCTATATGGGCTATGATACTACAAGTTGGGAAAGGTAAGGGGGTGTAAAGGATTTCTTCTTTGTTCCTTTCGTCTATCCTACCTCATCATCCTCACCTTATTTAAGCTTTGGGTAGTGGAGACAACCATTTTCCTAAAGTTAAATCATTATTCCTATACTTTAGCAAAGGTGTCTCCCCTACATTCTTGGAACAAGAAGAAGTGTTGGGGAGGACTTTTTATTAGGGGGAACACATGGGAAAGTCGAATGAGAGGAGAAAGACTAAAAGAGGCAAGGAAAAGAGAAGTTCAAGGGATCATACTAGCAACGAAAAGAGTACCGTGATGCTATAGATCAGACCAGCCATGAAATTAAGCCTTATTTCTCATTGAAAGAGCCATGGAACTAGGAAATTTGCAAGGAAGTTTGTAACATCAATTGGACCTTCTATGCCCTCATTAAAGAGCACTAGGGGGTGAGACTTTTGAGGGACTGAGAAGCAGAGAAGTCCTATCATGTTGTGAGTGGCATGTAATGTGGGTACTTGTAGTTGCTCTATGTTTTGTAAAACTTGGCCATGGAAGTTATCCTGGTTGAATTTCTTGTAGACTAAACTCAAAACCATTTTTCATGCTTCACCCTAGTGGTATTATAGCCTGACTAGGGCTGGAGTTTTACAATGAACTACCTAGGATTTGGGTGGAAATTGCTCAGTCTCTTGGTTTTATTGATCATCTTCATTGCATTCATATAAGTTTCTATTTCTCTCTCTGTTAATTCCTTACATTATTTTGGTTACATATTCTAAATCTGTTATGGGTAAACAAATGGAAATTTGTTGTGTATTTTAAAATTAATAAACCTGTAAAATTGAATGTATTTTGTTAGAAGTAATGCATATTTTATGAATTTGCATTTTCTTCTCTGTATCCTATGTGGAATGAAAGAAATAGAATAAAGATTTTAGTATATTGTTGCAGATTTCTACATCTTGCTAATATGATATTTCATTTAAAAACTAGGTATTTTCATGCTCAATAGTTTCCACGATCTCAGAGATCCATCTTCCTCTCTTGTGATTGGATGATAATACTATTTGAAAGTATACTTCGTCCTCATTCTATTAAACTGTGAAATGTTTACTTTGACTGTTTTGACCTCTGGAAGGTTTTTTCCCACGGATGATGTATTGAGTTTTGACAAACCGAAAATGATGTCTGAATTTAATGGTGATGTTTATTTACGCCAAAGATGGTTCCAATTCCAGTAAAACACAATCCGCTACTATTACTGTGCAATACTTTGCTTGATTCTTGTGTATATGGCTTCATGTGTATTGTTTGATCTAGAGCCTTTCTATTAGAAAATACTATCAAATTCCATTACAATGTGAACTAATGCAGCCCCCCAAAACCCCGGTCATATGATTTAATTGTGGACATAACCAAAACCAAGTGTTGTAGCGTGAAGGGTTGAAGAACAACTATCAGTGGAAGTTAGATGATTTGGATATTCGAACAACTTGATATCTGGGCATTCTAGTGTTTCTTAAGTGTAAAGCATGGTGGAAGTTTAAGGATGTGCTGGATATCTGAAGATCCAGGCATCCAAAAACCCAATTTAATGGAAAGCTTTCAAAGTTTTGGTTAGCAGAGAGTCCAGAGGGTTAGAACCTTAAACTTTGGAAACTCACATAGAGGAACTCTAAGAGCAGAAACAGTAGTAAATTCAGTATCACGAAAATTATCACATAACGAATATAGAATGAGAAACAAAAACCTGGATCTGGACGCAAAGTGGAGAGTACATGTGGTACACACAGATGCCCACTTAAACTAGACACATGTCATTACATAACGGTATGAATGGGTGAAGATGATGTGGCATGATGTCACTGCAGACATGGAAGTATTGACAGTGATTGTTGACATGGCGTGCTGCCATGGTGTGTCAACATGGCACGAAGATGTTGTAGCATGGTGATGTGGCATCCACAGTGATGTGAGACGTGAAATATGGAAATCTAGAATCCAGAATTTTGTAAAAATGGCATTTGTAAGATTTTCCTAGATGTCAAATGGTCCGGATATTGCCTTGCGTTGACATCACTGATGGCATGACAATGGAGGAGTGTTGGTACTAACGTGGAAAGCCCAAGGATAACAACGTGGCGAGTAGCGGATGCTCTAGATATGAAATACAAAAGTTTGGTTTTTTTTTTTAATTGGAATTTATAGATCTTTTTTGGATAAGTAGATGATTTGGAAATCCAGATGTTTGATCGGTTGAATACGGGCCTGAGCCTAGATCTGAAACCGAAGAATGGAGAAGAGCGACAATGGATGAGAAATGAAAGTTCGGATCTGGATATGACTTGGCGAGCCAATGTGCCTGGCTTGCAAATGTGGTGCATGGAACAAGTGACACATGAGCATGTCTGCCCCATGTAAGTCACGTGTTAGCTATATGGATGCTAACATGACAAAATGGAAACTATTTTGCGAGAGACATATATTTATGTCTATAGCTTAAAATTTGATCAAACTTATATCATTGGAAAACTGTCAATGGTATTGTAACCCTAAAAAGAAAGTTTGATATGGTTAAAGGAGAAAGAAACTTGAGATATTTCCCTAAATTAGACTAAAGAGTTGAGAGTGAAATAGAAAAATGAGACCATAGAAAATACAATTTGAATCAAGAGTGTATATTGTATTCTATTATCTCAATTTTGGTTAGATACAATTTTTTATTTTATTAAATGGGATGGTTAAAAGGAACAAGGTCAAGATCATGATGCAGTGAAAGTATCTTTTGTGATGTGATTGGTTGTATGGGAAATAACTGGTTGCGATATAGTATGGCGTTTAGTAATGTTTATTTGAAAGAGATCAAGTGTTATAAGGACTGAAATTTCAAGGAAGGAATAACATACATTGTTTTCTAACGTGTTTTTGACCAAGTTGTAAACGAAAGAGTGTAAAAGGGAATACTTGAAATAGGGAATAGCTCTCTCTTTTAGAGAAAGGGTTAAAACTGCGTAGCTCTTGTTATGGGAAGCAATATCCGGTTTCCTAACTTAATGTTGCAAGGATTCATCCATGTTGGAATTAGGCACTCCAATATTGGACAAGCTTGTTATGCATGTACATAGTGAGAATGACAAAGATTAAGTCACCAATTACATGCACGACTTCAATGAATACAAGAAAGAATAAATAAGCAAAGGAAAGCATTATGCTTCTATGGTGTCTGGGGCAAGGTTTAAAAGTTGCATAATGTAATTGGGCATATGATTGTAAGCTCTATATAAGCATATGTACCCCTAATATGGTTATGGTCTGGTATTCAACAATGGTTGTGGCATTAGACTCATAGCTGGAGGTTTAATGTTCATTGTTGATTTTTCCTGAAGGGGAGATTGTTTGCCATTATAAGGAGTTGTTAACACACGTGTGTTGGGAGAGCCATTTTCTGGCTGTAAACTCTAGGGTGATGTTGGACCAGCTTTGTCGGAATTGAATCTTAGAGAACGAGGTGCTTTAGTTGCACTGATTAATTTTTGGAAAATGTTGGTGGAGTTGTTTGGTAGTTTATCAAGGAGTTGAATGAACCATGCAAGTGAAGGACTTCATACTAGAACAATGGTTACAATGATTAGGCAACCATGTATTCTAGTCAATAGTTATTTCCAGTGTATGAATTTTAACACTTTGATAGTAACTAGAGATACAAATGTCAAATACTAGGTTAGACCAAATGAATACTAGTATGGGATCTAGAGATGCTAATACTAAGTTAAAACAAATGAAGAGTAGTATGGAATCACCTTCAAATATTGAAGAAGCATTTGTTACATCACATTCAAACTTGAGTAAACATTTGTTACAATAGACTACATACTATAATGATTATCTCACCGATAAAAAAAATACTCATTAAAACAAATATTCAAGTAGTTAAATCATACTTGTCCTATGTGTTAATATTGAGTAATATAAGTTTTTTTTTTGTTATATATTTAGTAATATAAGTTTTTTACTATAGAGATTTGTCAAATAGAAATCTCTATATATGAATAGTATTTTAGAGTGGTTTTAGAAGCTTGATAAATGAGAGAAAATAATTCTGAATATAATGCGTATTTAAGACACCTTTTCAATTAATTATGATTGTAATAAGGTTTTGCGTCCGTATTTAAGCAAAGTTTTCATGTATTTAGATGTATAGAAATACATTCATTGAAATGAAAGAACAATCCAATAGATTTATGGCATTAGCCACACAATCATTGAAATGTAGACGTATCAATTTGATGTGTTTTCCCAATTTTTCATGCGTTGTCTTTACATAATCATTATGTTAAGGTTCAGTGGATCATGGTCAATTCTTTACTCCTGCTCGAGATATTACAAAATAAATTTAAACTAAATATAAGCATAATGTCTAAAACTTTCTCCTCTTAACATGTATAGTTTAAAAGTGGTTTTCTTACCTGCAGCCTGCTTGGGAATGCTTCTAACTGGATTTTGAGTACTGTTACTAATAACATCATTCTTCTTCTTTTACAATAAGAAGCAGGCTGCGCTTTGCTAGAGGATGCTATATGATATTGATTATTACAAGATTATAGTACTGCTTGTTATTTTTTACATTTTTCTTAAACCTTCTTCATTTTTCAGAGTCAAATTTTCATTTATTTTCTTGAACATGGCAATCATTACATAATTGAATACGTAGTACTTCTAGAGCAAGGGAGTATAGCCTTCTTATCTGGAGCTTAGGTGGCAAGAAGTTGGAATTTGGAAAAATATCATAATGTAGTTTAGAGTATTACGAAGTTTACTTTTTATCAAGAATCTTATTCTCGCAGGCCTACTTATTTTTAACATATTACCGTGTCAGGGACTTGAGCTTTAATAATTTTACCGGAAGAATTCCAGATTCACTCCAAAAGTTAAACAATTTGACATTCTTGTAAGTGGATTGCTGGACGAAACTATATTTATTTCAATCAAATACATACAATTATGTGAACTGCAATGTTTCTCTGTGAAAACTCTATCAGCCTAATATATGGTAGGTCACAAGTAAAATTACCTGCAAGTTAGGTTACATAGCTAATTTACATTGCAATGATTGCAGGTTCCTTGGAAATAACAACTTATCAGGGAAACTTCCTTCCCAAAAGAGTGCATCGCTTTCATACATGTAAAAATTCTCTCTCTTACAGAACCTACGAAACAAGAAAATACATATACATATGTTCGTTTCTTCGCTTTCATATATTCTTTGGTAAGATGTGACTGCTATCCACATGGATATGCATAGTGCAAACTGTATATTCGGGTAGATGCATATGCATTTCAGATTCTCTTTCCATAATGTACGCCTTAATTAATGTGTATTTCTCTAAATACATGTCTAATGTTCGTGTTCGCTGGCAGCAAAGTTGGTTCAAACCAATGTTTGCATAAAGGGATCATATTTATAATAGGTTTTCTCTAGTAGCTCACCGCACTAATGAGTCGTATTGGAGAGATAGAGTTGCTAGATTGCCTTTAGCAATGAATAGTTTCTAACCAATGTTGATGCAAGCTTATAGTTAAGAGATAATAAATAACAGAGTTATGTTGGAAATGTGAAAATTTGGAAACCCAAATCCCTACTACAGCAATATGATATTACTTCTTCTACTTGTTAATTTCATGCAAATTATTTACTGTGTTACATTGTAAATATCGAAGTAAATACAACTGCATCCTTCATTAATTAAATTATATGCGAAAACAAGCACTGAGCAATAAGAAATAAACACACATATGACACCATTATTTTTGGACCAAGTCCCCGGAAAAACCAAATGCAGGAAAACCGGTGTAGTAGCTGAGGGTTTGTATTATCAAGCAACAGTTCTGAATACAATCTTGGATGCATCACTGGCTATCCAATATAGAGAATCTGAGTAGCAGAAAAATTAGTGAGAAATACCTCATACTATCTCTGGCGACCCGACACTGATCAAGCCCCGAAATGGCTAGCCCCAAGCTGCCTCTGCGCTGTCTCTGCGCAGCTTTGCGTCATAACTGATAGGGACCGCGTCACTCCCTCCGGTTGATCAATCTACTGGCTGGATGCTCGATCCTCTAGCCCTCCGGTCTCACAACCCAGCTCCTTGTACTAGATCTGATCTGACCCTCAGAAAATTTGCAGATCTCCTCACAGGCTCAACATTGCCACAGTGTGGCTCTACGCTTCCCAGAGTGGCTCTTGTTGATTTTATATCATCGAGAAGTGTTCCAAGTCTCAAATGTAGAAATTTCTGAATCTTATATCTTATGCAGAAATTATTACTGTTAATCCAGTTAAGCTCCTACTTAGACAAGTTATTAACTGAATAAATTCAAGTTAACATCGAAGCAAAACACATAACAAATCTCTACCAATTCAGATCTAGAATAAGCACATGCACACATTGACAAAGTGACACAGTTTTTCTGGACAAATAGTCCTCGGAAAAACCGAATGTGGGAAAACCGGTCTCTGGCTGCTGGAGGGTTCTATTATTAAGAATATTTTTGAATACACAAATCTGGGTTCAAGATCTGGAAAACCCGATAGAGATAATGCTAGATCTACAAGTCATTGGCTGATCTAGGGCCAAAATAATTACTGATCCACACCCTCAAACAGGATTTACAGAACTCAACCAAGATTACGGCCTAGAAACCCCAGCGCTACCCCTGAAAGGCTCTGCGTCAGCCTCTGAAGCCCCTGAAAGCCTCTGCGTTAGCCTTGGAAGTCCTCCAAACCCTCGGTGCTGCTCCGGAAGGGATTGCGTTACCCCAGACTCGGTGATGCAGTCACTACGCTGCCCCTGAAGGGTCTCTGCGTAACCCCTGGGGGTTTCCTAAAAATTACATTGACCTTGCTGCTGCTGCTGCCTTCCTCTACGCTGTCCTTGAGCTGATCTATGCCTCTTGTGTATTCTAGACCCTGGGATCAGATTATCCCCTTGGTCTAAATTCCCCTCTATGCAGCTGAAACACTTCTGAGTATTCTTAGCAAACCCTGCCTTAGAATCTCAGCTTAGCTTCAGTGCTCTGCCTCTGTGTGTCTTTACAAATGACCCCAAGCCTTTCCTTTATACTTTTCTCATTGACAAATCAACGACCATGATCAAATCTTGAATCAATGGCTAAGATTAAAAGAAAGCTTGATCTGTGTGACTTAAGACAATTTCATCACATGTTTAATTAAATTCACTTTAATTATTTATGTTCCCTAAGTTTTAACTTAGGAAATACACTTAAAATAATTAATTAATTTAATATCTCTTAAACCAGATGAAATTTCCCAAATCCATTTCTAAGTCTTGTAGATCAAGTGTACTGAAGTCCCTCCTCAAAATTTGGGAGCTAGAGCACAACTGATGCTACCCCAAATACACAAAATCTCAACATCAAATTTGGTGGAGAGGCTTGGACAACAGTTATCGAGAGAACCCATAAATCGTTTGTGGAAATTCCACTTGGATCTTGCTTTCTTAAAATAATTAATTATTTTAATGAAGACCCTAAGTCTAAACTTAGGGAAATTAAATAATTGAAGGGTATTAATAAAGCAGAGTGTGAATCTTCTAGAAAACGGAGATCAAGTCATCTTTTATTCTAAGCCATTGATTAAAGATATAATCTTGGACATTGATTCATCAGCGAGAATATTATAAGAAGAGGCTTAAGGGTCATTTGGAAATCAAGCCGAGCACATTCTCAGTACCCGAAGGAAATCGATTTTGAAGTAAGAGAACTCAATTTCAGTGGGTGAGTTTGTAGAGGCGGGATTGCAGAGGCAAAAGGAGGAGGGAGAAGTCAGCTCACAGAGAAGCAGAAGGCAGAAGGGTGAAGGGAAGGCAGTGCTGAGCAACAACATCAAACCCTCCACGCATAATTATGCAGTCTAGGGAGGGACTATGAGGAGCAGCTACGTAGGATGAAGCAGAGGGTGTAGAAGGCCACCCCGAGAGTCAGGAATACTTCCAGAGTATCCGAAAAATTCGTGCCAGGTGTATGCTATTTTATTTTTCTCACCAAGACTTCTGTAAAAGATCTTTTCATTGCTGAAGATAAATACAAAACCGTCATCTGCTGCACTGGTTTTCCCACATTGGGTTTTTCCAGGGACAATTGTCCAAAAATAACTGTGTTCATATGGGTTTTTCTATTGTGCTACATGTGTTATTTATGTTCTTCTGCTTTTAATTGGAGTGAAGTATTGCACCTTATATCAGAATTTACTGAAGCATCTGTAAATAACTTATCTAATATGTAGGAGAAATAAATCAATCACTGTAGTAATAATTTCAGATTTGAAAAATTCATAGCTCTTACACTGCCTTTTCTGGATCTCTCTCTGGCTTCTCTGTGTTGTATCCCCGACTCAGGAAATCTCCAATCGGAAAACTATCTATACCCCTCACTACAAGAAATCTCCTCGATGATCTCTCTGGCAACTGCTGCGCTACTCACTTGAAAAATCGATCTCTTGATCTCATTCGATGTGTCATTCCTAATACCCATCGAAGTCCTTCTTATAATCTTCTCGTCGATCAATCAACAACCCAAATTAGATTCTAATCGATGGCTTAGATCATATTGACTCAATCTCCAGATTTTTCTAGAAGTTTCACACCCTGTTTAATTTATACACTTTAATTATTTTAATTTCCTAAGTTTAGACTTAGGCATCCATTAAAAATAATTAATAAATTTAATTATACCTCTTCCAAGTGGAATTTCCCAAGATGATTTCTGGGTATTATGGAATACATGTGTCCTAGCCTCCCTGCAAATTTTGAGGCTTAGAGAACATCCGATGCTATCAGAAATCAACACTCCCTCTTAGTGAGGAATGTGCTCTAGTAATGCAACCTGCTGAGGCATCACTCTGACTCTGTGACATCTCCCTTTGGGCTGCTGATGTCTGGCATCACTGCCCACCAATTACTGTGCAAATGTTGCATCTATGCTGCTGCTGACCTTGCATGTTGCTTCCAACTACATCTGTACTGCAACTCTGCTGCTATTGCAACATAAAAACATCCAAAATACTAAACCAAATGTGTTCAGCATGATGCATCTGTCACTGGAGTTCTGATTGCTGCTAGTATCTGCGCTGACCCTCTGAATCCTCTGCGCTGCTACTGACTCTGCACTGTGCCAACTGTGCTACTAAGAATTTTGCTTTGCGCTGCTCAGTCTCTGGTGCTCCTAGCCACTACACTTGTCACTCCGACACTCCTCTGTACCAACTAACACTGGTCCATCCTGCTACTTCTGATATGGGCTCTCGTAGCAAGGTATTGATCCGAGAGGTGGACTCCTCAAGGATACTACCCATCTGCAGTTCTTTCGAATTACAGTACCAGATAACCCCAAAACTCTCCTGGAGGTATGTGGGCAAACATCACGAACTCCTCCTCCTGAATCCTTGTGGTTGTAGCCTACGGATCATGTTTCTCTTCCTTGTCCTTCTTCTCGAGAGGACACTGCATAGTGTAGTGACCAAGCTCACCACACCAGAAACTTGATCTTTGAGACGTCCTTCTTCAACCTCTGCTGCTCCTGCTAACCCTTTGATGCAAGGGTTGCATTCTCCTCATTCTCCTTGGGCTTCATCCCACTGCTGCTACTGCCATCAAGTTTTCACTTGACTAGATCTCGCCTCATATAATCCTGTTGAAAAGCAACCCACATCCCTTCCCATTCCGGAAATTGTTCTTTGCCCAGGATACTTTGGACAAAGAATTTCCATTATTATGAGACAAAATTCAGGGCTAATCCTACCATCTCTGTGGCCTGAGGCGCTGACCCTACAACTGCCAGTTGATCTCGGTCTTCCCTAATCTTTGAAAGGAACGAATTATGCGGTCCCCCTTCAGCATCCTTGTGGATCTCATCTTCTCCTCCAATAATATCTTCTGCTGCTCTGAAGATCCCTAATACAACGTAGCCAAGCAATCCCACATCTCCTTGGAAATTCCTTTGCCAGATATGTGTGAAACTATGTGATCCCTGTCTCCGTCGAGGATCAGCCTCTTGGCTTTTTCCATATCTTTCTTGTAGGCCTTCAATGGGTTCAGATCTGCGGGGACAACTACCACATTATCTATAAATGCCTTGAGATCATGCTCATCCAGAAGGAAGGAGACCCTTTCCTTCCAGATCACATAGTTGGAGGCATCCTCCAAATGATCTTGATCTCTCAGCCTGTGTGCTACCATCTCACCCAGACAAATGTCAAATACTGCCTCTAACCCTCTTCGTAGCTGGTTCTATGCACTCCGTGTTGGAGTGAGAAAAATTAATCTCGATAACTGCTGCTTCTGCGTGGGAAATTAGAATTTATGGGCAAGAAATTTTTTGAGGTCAGAATTCCCTCAGTATGCTCTTCTTCCTTCTTTTGATGCTTTTCTGCACCAGTAATTGCTACAAAAAAACTGCATCCCACCTGAAGATTGCTCTGCGCTGAAACTGCTACGATGCTCCCTCTATCACTGGCAAATTTCGATCTGGAAATATCTCTCTGTCGACTCACTCAGAGAGAGACTTTTGCACGAAAATCTTTCCCTCCTGGCACTGGACTGCACAGCACCTCTGGGGATTCGATCTATTGCCTACGCAGCTCTTCGATCTCCCTCTTCTGCTCAGCGTTGGGCTCTTCCGATTCTTCTCTCTTGCTTCACTTGCGCTCTGATACCATGTGAAAATTTGGAAACCTAAATCCCTACTGTAGCAATCTGATATTACTTCTACTTGTTAATTCCATGCAAGTTATTTACTATGTTACACTGTAAATATCGAAGTAAATACAACTGTAGCCTTCACTAATTAAATTATATGCGGAAACAAGAACTGATAAAGAATAAATAAACAGACATGACATCGTTATTTTTGGACTAAGTCCCAGGAAAAATCCAATACGAGAAAATCGGTGCAGCAGCTAAGTGTGTGTATTATTAAGCAATAGTTCTGAATACAATCTTGGATACCTTACTAGATATCCGATATAGAGAATCTGACTCATAGAAAAATTAGTGAGAAATACCTCACAGTATCTCTAGCGACCCAACACTGATCCAGCCCCAAAATGGCTAGCCTCAAGCTGCCTCTGCACAGTCATTGCGAAAATCTGCGTCACAACTGATAGGGATTGCGTCACTCCCTTCGGCTGATCAATCTTTTGGTTGGATGCTCGATCCTCTGGCCCTCCGGTCTCACACCCCAGCTCCCAGCACTGGATCAGATCCTCAGAAAATTTGCGGATCTCCTCACAGGCTCAACGTTGCCTCAGCATGACTCTTATGCTGCCTTTTCTGGATCTCTATCTGCCTTCTCTGTGTTATATCCCGGGCTAAGGAAATCTCCAACCGGAAAACTATCTTTGCAACTCACTGCAAGAAATCTCCTTAATGATCTTTCCGAAAATTATTGCACTGTGTTGATTTGTGGTAGCATCAGATGCGCTCTAAGTCTCAAACTTTGTGGAGAGGCTTAGACACATACATTTCAGATAACCCAATAAATGTTTTGGTAAATTCCACCCAGAAACATTTTTATTTGATAAATTAATTATTTTTAATGAGGACCCTAAGTCTAACTTATGAAATTAAAATAATTAATGGGTATTAATCTAAACTTTGGGTGTAACTTCTAAAAAAAGCAGATCAAGTCAAAATGTAATCTTAGTCGTTGATTGGAGATATAATCTCGGTCGTTGAAATCTCAACGAGAAGACTATAAAGGAAGGATTGAGGGTCATTTGGAATACACTAAAAGGATCATGTGATCGAATTCTTTAGTGAGCAGTGGTCAGGGAGAAACTTCGATCTAGAGATTATTCACACAGTTGAGGGGCAGATACAGTATCTGGAGAGAGATCCTTCTCAGCCAGAGAGTCATCAGCAGAGAAGAGCAGAGAGAGATCCAGAAACACTAGCACTGAGCTAGAGAGGCTGACGCAAAGCCATGCATGGCTACGCAAAGGGCCAGAGGAAATCCCAAGGGTTTGCCAAAGGTTTGATTTCAGAAGCTGAGAGCCGGGGTGTGAGACTGGGAGGTAGAGATCGAATTTTCTAGAGAACAGATCGATCTAGAAACAGAGTGACGTAGTGCCCAGGATGTTGATTTTTGGGAAGCATTGGATGTGCTCTAGCTCTGAAACTTTGTGGATAGGCTAGAACAAATGAGATCTCCAAGACCCAGAAATCGTTTGGAGAAATTCCAACCAAAGCTTAAGTTATTCAAATAATTAATTATTTTAATGGGGAACCTAAGTCTAAGCTTAGGGAAATTAAATAATTAAAGTGAATTAATCTAACATGTGGGTGAGAATGTTCTAAGTGACGAAGATAAAGTCTTTTCTAATCTTAGTCGTCGATTAGAGATTAGATCACGACCGTTGATTCATCAACAAGAACAGTATAAAGGAAAGGCTTGGGTTTCATTGGAGTACAAAATACAGAGACTGAATTTAGAGATTATATTCTTCTGATGGAGCATTTCTATGATGAAGATCAGATCGGAGTAATTCAGTGCAGTGAGGGGCAGTATGGCAGCGAGATTTTCATCCAAGGCTAAGAATACAATAGTAGAGAGGTATATTAGAACCAGGAGGGACAACGCAGCTCAGGGAGGGTGACATAGAGACAGAGAGGGCGACACAGTCACTTGAGCAGCTACGTTGGGGTTTTTGTGGGGCAGATTGGGTAGCCATCCAGCAAATCGATTTCTGAGACGGGAAGGCTCACGGAGAGGTTGACGCTGTCACTAGGAGAGGTAACGCAGTCTTGGCGCAGAGCTAGCTGCAGCCATCGTTGCACAACACTGAGGACACTGAGGACTGCGTAGTCACCTATGGGGTTTCTTCATTTTGCCGCTAGATTCGCCAAAATATCTGTCTCTGAATAGAGCTACTTCTGTAGAGGATTTTCTGTGTTGGGTGAGCCGGATTTGGCACACTATATTGTATTCAGAAATCTACTTAATAATATAAACCCTCACATTTCTTGCATCGGTTTTCCTGCATTTCGTTTTTCTGAGGAAATTTGTCCGAAAAATGTGTGTCCTTTGTCTGATTGTTCTACTTATTTTTTAGTACTTGATCTGTATAATTGTGTAGCCTGCAGTGTGTTTGCATTAGTATTTTTACTGAATATTCAGAAAAATAACTTGTAATTTAAATAAGGCAAGTAGGTAATGCAAATCAGATTTACTGCAGTAGGATTTCTGGTGTAGATTCATAAATTCTCACACAGGAGGGGTGACGCTGGGACTACGCAGAGGCTGTCAGAGGCACATCATTCAGTGGCCGAATCAGCCGAGGTTTCCAGTAATGGTGTGAGGTAACCTCACTAATATTTCTGTCAGTCATATTCTGTGTAATTGAATTGTCCAGTGAGACATTCAGAGATGTATTCAGAAATCACTGTTGCTTAATAATAAAATCCTCAGATCTGGTGCAACGGTTTTCCCGCATTGGGTTTTTCCGGGGACTTATTCCAAATATAATGGTGGCCTGTGTGATGTTTTTCTTTTGCTCAGTTTCCTGTTTCCGCATCTGAATTTAATTAAGTGAAGGCTGCTTCAGTAATTGCTTCAATATATTCAAAAGAAATTTGCAAATAACTTGTTGATCTAAATTTACAAGTAGGAGGACTAATTCAGTTTGTTGCAGTAGGATTCCAGATCTACGACTTGGAATTTTCACATGGTATTAGAGCTTGAGGAACGTTGTAGGTGAAATAGGAAGAGCAGATCCAACACTGAGAAGGAGGCCGAATAGCTGCAGAAAACAACAATTTGAATCCCTAGAGGGATTGCGCAGTCCAGGCCTGGAGGGCTGAAATTTTTTGTAAAGTCTCTCTCTGAGTGAGTCGACGGAGAGGAAGGGCTTCTAGATCAAAAAAATTTCGATCTAGAGGGAGCAGTACAGAGTTGGTGGGATGCAGTTTTTTGTAGGCATAATTTTTTTTAGCTGGGCAAAAAGTCATAAAAAATGGAAGTGGAAGCATAGTGATGGAATTTTCTTCCTTAGGAATTTCCTAGCCAGGGAATTTCATTTTTCCAAGATCTGAGCAGCGGATCCGGGTGGAAGATCTACAAGCTCCAGAAGGGAGTGCGTAAGCCAGTCCAGTGTTGCGCAAAGGGCGAAAAGAGGCAATTGATTCGACATTTACTTGACGACCATGCCAACTCATGGGCTTAAAGATCAGGACCAGTTGGAGGGAGCCTCCAACTATGTGATCTGGAAGGCAAGAATCACATGCCTTCTAGATGAATACGATATCAAGCTTTTCGTGACGAGTACGGTAGTTGTCCTTGTAGATCCAGATCCGCTAAAGAAATACACAGTTGATATGGCGAACGTTAAGAGGCTGCTCCTTGATGGATTCAAGGATCAGATAGTGTCCCACATAGCTAGCAAGGACGCAGCTAGGAAGATGTGGGAAGCCTTGGCAGCATTGTATGAAGGATACTCCGAGCAGCGAAATATGTAGTTAGAGCAGAAACTGAGGATGGTGCAGATGCAGAAAGGGGAGCATATTGATTCGTTCCTGTCTAGACTTCAGGAAACCCATGATCAACTTGCAGCCATGGAGTCCACCCCTTCTCCTACAACAATGGTGAGATTGGCTCGTAACGCAGTCACTGAAGAATGGCAGGTGTTCGTCCAAACCATCCTGGGAAGAGAAACTTTTTCGAGATGGAAAGAGATGTGGGTTGCTCTTCAGCAAGAAGAGCTAAGGAGGGACCTAGTCAAGTGTAAACTTGATGATAGCAGTAGCAACGGGTCGAAGGTGAAGCAGGAGGAGGAAGAAAATGCTGTCCTTGCATCCAAAGGGCAGCAGGAGAAGCAGAGACGTAAGAAAGACGTCTCGAAGTTAAAGTTCTTCAGGTGTGGTGAACTTGGTCACTACGCTACCCTATGTCCTTTGAAGAAAAAGGACAAGGATGAGAAGCACGATCCGAAGGCTGCGCCCGCAAAGATTGAGGACGATGAGTATGCCATGAGTGTGCACACATCTCCAGGAGGGAGATGGGGCGACATTGAGTTGTAAGTTCGTAGGAACTTCAGTTGGGCAGGATCGTTGAGGAGTCGACCTCTTGGATCATGACCTTGCTACGGGTACCCAAGATTAGCAATAGCAGGCTAGAGGAGTTTGTAGTGGTGCTGAGGAGTGTTGGAGCAACAGATGCAGTGGTTAGTAACGCAAGGATCTGAGCAACGTAGAGTTGAAGCAACGCAGGTGGACACAGTGCAAAGCAGCAACAATGCAATGCTTCAGAGGGACAGCATGGGACTAGCAGCAGTTAGAGTTTCAACATCGAGATGCATCCTGAACACTTGTTCAGAAATTTGGATGTTTTCAGTTGCTTCTCTCAACAGTTGATTTGCAGTGCAGAGTTAGTAGTGGTAGTGCTAGTAGCAGATGCAGCATTTGAGAGGGAGTTGCAGTACAGATGCAGTGTTGATTGTGGCAGGGTTGGCAGCAGTATAGTTGTAGCAACAATGCAATACAGCGGCACAAAGGGAGATACTTCAGAGTTAGAGCAGTGTGCAACAGGGCATATTTGCTAGAGCACATTTCTCGCTAATAGGGAATGTTGATTTGTGGTAGCATCGGATGTGCTTCAAAGTCTCAAACTTTGTGGAGAGGCTTCGACACATGCATTGCAGATAACCCAGAAATTGTTTTAGGAAATTCCACCCAGAAATAGTTTTGTTTGATAAATTAACTATTTTTAATGAGGACCGTAAGTCTAACTTAGGAAATTAAAATAATTATTGGGTATTAATCTAAACTGTTGGTTTAACTTCTAGAAAAATCAGAACAAGTCAAAATGTAATCTTAGTCGTTGACTGGAGATCTAATCTCGGCTGTTGAAGTCTCAACGAGAAGACTATAAAAGAAGGCTTGAGGTTCATTTGGAAGATACACCGAAATGATCAAGTGTTCAGATTCTTTAGTGAGCAGTGTGCTCATGGAGAAACTTTGATCTAGAGATTCTTCACGCAGTTGAGGGGTAAAGACATTATCCAGAGAGAAATCCTTCTCAACTGGAGAATCATCAACAGAGAAGGGCAGAGAGAGATCTAGCAGCTCCAGCGCAGAGCCAAAGAGGCTCATGCAGAGCCACGCAGAGGCTGTGCAGAGAGCCAAAGGAAATTAGAAGGGTTTGCTAAAGATTTGATTTTAGAAGCCAAGAGTCGGGGTGTGAGACCGGGAGGCAGAGATCGAATGTTCTGGAGAACAGATCGATACAGAAACTGAGTGACACAGTGCCTAGGAGGGGTGATGCTGGGACTGCGTAGAGACAACGCAGAGCTTGTCAGAGGCAGATCATTTAGTGGCCGGATCAACTGAGATTTCCAATGATAGTGTGAGGTAACCTCACTAATATTTCTGTCAGTCATATTCTTTGTAACTAAATTGTCTGGTGAGACATTTAGAGATGTATTCAGAATTTACTGTTCCTTAATAATAAAACCTTCAGATTTTTTGCACCGGTTTTCCCGCATTGGGTTTTTCCGGGGACTTAGTCCAAAAATAATGGTGTCCTATGTGATGTTTTTCTTTTGCTCAGTTTCCTGTTTCCACATCTAAATTTAATTAAGTGAAGTCTGCTTCAGTAATTGCTTCAATATTTTCAGAAGAAATCTGCAAATAACTTGTTATTCTAAATTTACAAGTAGGAGGAGTAATTTAGTTTTGCTGCAATAGGATTCTAGATCTAGGACTTGGAATTTTCACACGCTGCTCACTTGAGAAATCAATCTCTTGATCTCACTCGATGTGCCTTTCCAAATGCTCATCGAAGTCCTTCATATAATCTTATCGTTGATCAATCAACAACTCAACTTAGATTCTAATCGATGGCTTAGATCATATGGACTTGATCTCCATCTTTTTCTAGAAGTTTCACACCCAGTTTAGACTTAGACATCCATTAAAAATAATTAATAATTTAATTAAATCTCCTCTGGGTGGAATTTCCCAACACGATTTTTGGGGATTATGGAATACATGTGTCCTAGCCTCCCTGCAAATTATGAGGCTTAGAGCACATCCGATGCTTCTAGAAATCAACAAGAAATGCAGAGGAGGAAAGACACAAAATAACACAAATAATTGACACACAATAACACGAGTTGCGACTCTTCAATTGATCAACCAAAAATTGATGATTACAATGACCCGGTGAGGGTATTTAAAATTTTTCAGCTAGCGACCCGCCTCAAATAACTTGACATGCAACCACACACTAAATTTGACTATGACTTAACTAAACTTGACTCAACTTGACTTAGTTAATTGACTCTACTTTTATCCAACTTCTTCATGCAGGAGTAATTAGCTATTTTAATACTCCCCCTTAATTACGACCATTAAACTAAGACATGACTCATGACAACTCAAACATGCATTCTGGTCTATTTCTCATCTAGGTTTACAACACCCAAGTTTCCTCTATGAAACTCAAATACATCTTTTGCTAATGGCTTAGTAAATATATCATCCAATTGATCACTCGATTTACAAGGTTTCAAGTGGACTTCTGCATTGCTCACAAGTTCTCTAATAAATTGATATCTAGTATCAATATGCTTGCTCTTTTGATGAAAGACACTATTCTTGGATAATGCAATTGCTGAGGTGTTGTCACAATATATTGTTGTTGATCCTTGTTGTTTCTTCTTGAGTCCATCCAATACTCTCCTTAATCATATTGCTTGGCATGCTGCTGATGTCGCTGCTACATATTCTTCTTCTACTGATGAAAGTGTCATAATAGGCTGCTTCTTAGATGCCCATGCTATCACAACTAAACCAAGATGGAACACATAACGAGAGTGCTCTTCCTATCATCCGAACTTCCTGCAAAATCACTATCTGTATACCCAATCAAATCCTTCTTCTTTGTGCTTGCATACATTATGACACAATCTTTAGTTCCTGCTATGTATCTCAGAATTCTTTTTCCTGCTCTCCAATGTGTGTCTTTTGGAGTCTTCATAAATATGAAAATCAAACTTACTCCTTGCATAATATCTGGTCTTGTAGCTGTGAGATACATGAGGCTGATCAATTGGCTTACAACACCCAAATTTCCTCCACGAAACTCAAGTAAATCTTTTGCTAATGGCTTAGTAAATATATCAATCAATTGATCACTCAATTTACAAGGTTTTGCTCACAAGTTCTCTAATAAAGTGATATCTACTATCAATAAGCTTTCTCTTTTGATTAAAGAAACTATTCTTGGATAGTGCAATCACTGAGGTGTTGTCACAATATATTGTTGTTGATCCTTGTTTTTTCTCCTTGAGTCCATCCAATACTCTTCTTAATCATATTGCTTGGCATGTTGTTGATGTTGCTGCTACATATTTTTCTTCTGCTGACGAAAGTGTCACAATAGGCTGCTTCTTAGATGCCCATGCTATCACACCTGAACCAAGATGGAACACATAACCAGAGTGCTCTTCCTATCATTCAAATTGCTTGCAAAATCACTATATGTATACCCAATCAAATCTCTTCTCTGTGCTTGCATACATTATGCCACAATCTTTAGTTCCTGCTATGTATCTCAGAATTCTTTTTCCTGCTCTCCAATGTGTGTTTTTTGGAGTCTTCACAAATGTGGAAATCAAACTTACTCCTTGCAAATATATGGTCTTGCAGCTATGAGATACATGAGGCTGCGAACCAATCTTTTGAATAGAGTTGGATTGACATTTGATCCTTTATCATCCTTACTTAACTTTGTACCTGTTGCAACTGGTGTAGGGTAAGGTTTACAATTTTCCATCCAGAATCTTTTCAGTAAATCCCTAGCATATTTATTTTGAAAAATAAAAATTCTCTTCTTGGATTCCCCAACTTCTATGCCAAGAAAATATTTCATAAAACCAATATCTGTCATCTCAAATTATTTCATCATGACTTCTTTAAATTCATCCAATTCAAAGTCACCTGTATAAATCATGTCATCAACATATAAGCAAACATTCAAAATCTATCCAAGCTCATTTACCTTTGTGTACAAGGTAGGCTCAATGTTGCTTCTGAAAAATCCATTCTTCATCATGTAGTTGTCGATTCTACTATACCAAGCTCTAGGCACTTGCTTGAGCCCATAGAGTGCATTCTTCAACTTGTAATCTTTATCTTCTTTACCTTCAACTTCATAACCTAGAGGCTGCTGCACATAAATTTATTCTTCTAGAATTTCATTCAAGAAGGTTGATTTCACATCCATCTGATATACTTTCCACTTGTTCTGAGTTGTTGTTGTTAATAATTCTCTTACAGCATCCAATTTGACTACTGGAACAAACGCTTCCCCAAATTCTATTTCCGGTTGCTGCGAGAACCCTTTTGCTACAAGTCTTGCTTTAAATATGTCAATTTCTCCTTTCTCATTCAACTTTGTCTTGTACACCCATTTAACACCAATGATATTTTTGTCTTTTGGCAAATCAACCAAATCCCAAGTGTCATTCTTTTCAATAGCTTCAATTTCTTCATCCATGGCTTGCACCCAATTTTCATATCTGATTGCTTCTTCAAACGAAGAAGGTTGGAATGGCAACAATGCAGAGTTTGAACTAACATCCAAATCATCATAAATATATTTCATACTTCTCATATTTTCATCACCTGATTGACTGCTAGGAGAATGCTGATCTGTTGAACTGCTTGGAGATCCATATTGCTCAGAAAATCTTGGATTCCTTGTTGGTGTCTGCTCTTGTGATTCTTGCTGCTCCGTCTCTGCTACATCTGCTTCCATCAATGATGCTTATGCATCAACTGTTTTGTCTACAGTCCCATTCCATGACTCTTATTCTTTGAACACAACATCTCTGCTAATTATGGTCTTCTTGGTGACAGGGTTATACAATTTGTAAGCTTTTGACTGCTCACTATAACCAGTAAATATGCATTTTTCACTTTTATTATCCAATTTACTTCTTAGCTCTTTAGGCACATGTCCATAACCTACACATTCAAACACTCTAAGATGAGATCCACTACAAGACATACCTGACCATGCTTCTTCTGGTACTCAGTTCATCACACTCTATTGATTTTTGGGTAGCATCGGATGTGCTCTAGCTCTGAAACTTTGTGGAGGGGCTAGAACACATGAGATCTCCAAGACCTAGAAATCGTTTGGAGAAATTCCACCCGGAACTTAAGTTATTCAAATAATTAATTATTTTAATGGAGACCCTAAGTCTAACTTAGTGAAATTAAATAATTAAAATGAATTAATTTAAACATGTGGGTGAGGATGTTCTAAGTGATGAGGATCAAGTCTTTTCTAATCTTAGCCGTCGATTAGAGATTAGATCACGACCGTTGAATGTTCAACAGGAAAAATATTAAAGGAAGACTTGGGGTCAGTTGGAGAACACACATAGAGTGGCAGCACTTGAGCTTAGTCGAAATTTTGGGGCGTGGTTTGCTGAGAATTTTCGAGTGAGCTTGAAGTGCAGTGAGGGGCAGTTCGAAAGTGGGATTTCTGACTCCAAGGCCGAGAATACAATAGTAGAGAGGCAGATCCGTACCAGAGGAGTAGCGCAGGCTCAGGAGGGGTGACACAGAGGCAACGTAGGCCCAACAGGGGTGACGCAAAGGCAACATAAGCCCAGGAGGGGTGACACAGAGCCAGAAGGACTCACGCAGAGGGACACATGCCCAACTAGGGTATGCAGTCACTCAGTGACCAACACTGGGGTTTCAATGGGCCAGATCGGGCTCGTATTCAGCAGATCTAAAAGGGTGACGCAGCCACACTGAAGGGTGACGTGGGGATTGCGTAGGCACCTATGGGGTGCTTCATTCTGAGCTTAATCAACCATAATATCTATCTCCAGAAATAGAGGTACATCTTCCAGGATTTTCTCTGTTGTGCAAACCACTACTGGTACTCTAGTTTGTATTCAAAAATCTGCATAATAATAAAAACCCTCAAGCACTGTTGCACCGGTTTTACCGCATTGGGTTTTTCCGGGGATATTTGTCCGAAAAATCTTGTGTGTCCTTTGTCGAATGTGCTTAATTCTTCAATACTTGATTTGTATATTTGTATAGGCAACAGTGTATTTAATTTGATGTTATTCTTGTATTATTCAGAAAAATAACCTGTTAAGTTAATAAAATAAGTAGGAGAAGTAAATCAAATTACTACTGTAGGATTTCTGTTTAGTAAAAACAAAAAATTTCACACATTCTTTGTAGGAGATCTGTTTATCACATAAACAACACATGCAACTGCTTCTTCCCAATACTCATTATAGAAGTTTCTTCCTTTCAACATGTTCCTTGCTATATTCATAATGGTTTTGTTCGTTCTCTCTGATACACCATTCTGCTGCGGTGTGTATCTAGTTGTATATTGTCTTATGATTCCATGTTGTTTGCAGTAATCATGGAATGCCTTTGAATCATATTCTCCACCACAATCTGACCTCAATACCTTGATCTGCCAATCACTTTGGTTCTCTGCTAAGGCTTTGATTTCTTTGAACTTATGCAAAAGTTTCAGACTTTTGCTTCAAGAAGTAAACCCAAGTCATTCTGCTATAATCATCAATGAAAGTAAGGAAGTAACAACTTCCACCAATCGAATGTGTCCTCATAGGTCCACATAGAGCTACTTTCAACCCCAAGTTTTGCATCAAAGGGAGACAAAGAGGGAGTTTATCGTTCTCTAGCTACTTGATCATCTATTTGGGAAAGAAACACCATGAAATTTTTCCAAAGGGAGTTGCATACAAAGCAAAGAAACCTCTTGAGCTAGTGCAAACATACCTGAGCCTTGGATCGCTTTGAATCTAGGAGTGAGTTGATCTATTTCAGACTTCTCCCACGCCTGGATGGATTTCCTGCACACAATACGAATAGATCTTCCCTACACATTTAAACAAATATTAGTCTGCAAAAGGATTAGAGCATCATAATGAAATAGTTAAACCAAACATTCCTCCGAAAATGACTTGGCAAGCTAATTCCTAGAATAATACTCTAAATCAATGATGCATGCAAGATAGCTTGCAGGCATCAATCCAAGTAAGATGGAAAATATAAACTAATATTGATCAAGCATATAAACGAATTCAAATACAATAGCAATAGTATGGAAATAAATCACCTCATAACGCCAAGAGAACATCTGCTAAATAGCCCCAAAGTCTTGATTTTATTGATATACAAAAATGACGGAGTTTCCTCAAGCCCAATAGCTCATAACATGATACAATACAATAGCCAATGGCTTTGTTATATAGAAATTCAGGAGCACTTCCCAAGGACGAATGCATGTGAGAAGTGAACTTGAAGCAAAACCTGAGTAAAGGTAAGCCAAGTTCCATATGGAGAAGACTGAGACACCCAGAGAAAAATCAAATTTCTTTGTGCACACCTGAGGAAATCGAATTTACATATGAACTAGTGAACTCATCCATAAGCCAAAAGAAGTCACGTGCTACACTAAGTCTATGACCGCAAACTCGAACCATCTGAAACTGTACCTATTGCTGACACCATTTATCTTCTGCGTAGGTCCCTGAGAACTGTGTGGTGGCTCTGAGTGACTGCGCAGTCCAAATAGCGTAAATCCTTTGAGTGCAGTGCTGAGTGCTTTCGTACTTCAGATAGCTCCTAAGAAGAGGTCCCCACTTGCTCTTTAGTTAACCGATCCAGAAGAATATTCCTTTTATGCTCAACTGCCTCTAGTAAATTCGATTTCTCTTGAGTGTAAGTGTTGCTTTGTCTCTGGAAAATTCGATTTTACATAAATAAATGATGAATTGATTATGCAGAGTGCTGAGTCATCCTCCACATGTTCGTTGACTCAACTTTTGACTTAGGATAATTTCCAAGTCATTTCTACGTCATTTTGTCACATGGAATAATTTATTTCTCTCTATTTTATTTAATTCTAGCCTAATTAAATGCCACAATTTCCACTAAACTTAGGAAATATGGGTTTTGAGGGTCCATAACTCATTATTAACCCCTCAAAGTGTGACATACTAGAAATTTGGGGGTGAGAGGTGTAATTTTGATTACTCATACCCCATACAACTTCTCTAGACAACACTTATTACAATCCAATTACAAATTTAATTGCAGATTTTTACCTGCGGGAAATCTAAAAGATTAAAAAATCACTACCTAGACCTAACCAAATTCCATGAAATTTTTTTTGTGATCTAGTATGGTAATATAAATTAACTCTAGACTTTAAGATGCATCAGGGGCTAAACCTTCAAGCCGTCACCCCGACTTTGGGGTAATGCAATGAGTGAAAAAACCTAGAAAATTATTCGCCGTTAAAAAGTAGGAATAATTAACCAAATAAAAAAAACACTCCAAGATGTACTCGCTTGCTGATCAAGTCCCAACATCCTAGGCCCGTTACAGACTCAATACTGACTCAAATTCATCATTACTAGCATCACTTATTATAATTCCTTGTAAGGCGTGGAATCTGTGCATGAGAGAAAGATGTTTAGAAAATAGAAGTAGAGATCAAAAACTTTGTTGAACTGATGATATCTGATGGTACAAATGTCTTATGGTTCATCCTTGGGCATGGAGTCTCTTCATTATCATCAGGTGCTACTCCAGTGGTCAACAGGTCCGACTTCCTCACCTCCCTCTCCACTATTGGGGTGATGAATCGATCAAGGCAATAGGGAATGTTGTGGGAAAGTATATTGATAGATGTGAGCCAAAGGAGAACATGCATGCCTGTGTGAGGATATGCATCGAAGTTGACCTAGGGAAAGGCTTACCGGAGGCAGTGAAGATCAAAGTAGACAAATGGATGCACATACAACAGCTGTACTACGAGAAGATATTGTTTAAATGCAAGGTATGTAATGAATACGATCATTTGTAAATAGGTTCCCGAAAAAACAAGAAAATGAAGAAGCGGAAGCTCAAGAAACTAAATGGGAACAAGTAAAAAGGAAAAAAAGCAGCAAACAAACAACCTCCCCCCTCCTCTAACCAACCTCAAGCTCCCTCTCAATCTGGTCCTTCTCTCTCCTGGCTTCATCCTCTTACTACCTCCACCCACACTAATCCCAACCCTTTTGGACCTCTTGAAGACCCTCCCATCCTTACCTCTTCCCCCCCCATCCTCCCCCCCACTACTCTCTCCCTGCTCTGCTCACTGCATCTTCCCCCAATATCCCTCTCAGCCCACCTCCCCCCTCTGTTGATCGAATCTTGACAAGGAACCAGTCAAAAGATTCTTTACTCTCCCTTGAACATAAAAAAAACTAGGAAGAAATTCAAACAAAGAGTTGAGAGATGAAGCAGCAACAAAAGAGATAGAAATGGGTACCCAACAACCCATGGATTTCTTCTTTGGAAAAAGCTCAGGAAATAAGGAGAAAAACCATCATCACCAAAGAGGGAAAGGTCCCTCAGCCTCCAATCAAAATAAATAATGATTGTGGTCTCTTGGAATTGCCGTGGTATGGGGACATCAATGAAAATCAATGCAACCAAAGATATACTAGCAATGTAAACCCCAGAACATACTAATGCTACAAGAGACCAAAACAAGCGCTCAATAATCTGAAATTATGATAAAAAGTTAAAAATTTATGAAGGAACAACTCAACAAGCTATAGGGCCTCGGGTGGTATTTGCACTCCATGGAGAAAAGGAAAATGGGGGCTACTTCAACAAAAATAAGAGCAGTACTGGATCATAATAGACTTAAAAAATACAGCCACCAATGAGCAATACTGCATGGTCAACATATACACACCAAATCATTATAGGGAGAAAGAACTATGCTAGAATACAGTTAAAGAGACACTAAATAATGCCCAAAATAGAAATGTAATTTTGGGAGGTGACCTCATTTTAGTTCTAAATGTGGATGAGAAATTTGGAGGAGTGTACCACGTAGACCCATCAAGGGATGAAATAGAAAATATAATGGAAACACATAAGTTTCTTGACATTCCTCCCAACAACGGCAAGTACACATGGAGTAATAAGAGAATTGGTAGCAACAACATAAAGGAAAGACTAGACCGCATTCTTGTTCAGGACAACATTTTATCCAATTACAACTCAGCAGTGTTGAGGATTATTCATACAACAACATCTGATCACAAGTCGGTGGTTATCTCTCTTGGGACTTTGGGAAACCAAGGCCCCATTAATTTTAGGTACTTCCCAACAATGAACAACAATGAGGATCTGCAAAAATTAATTGCAGAAGTATTGTCCCAAAGAGTCTATGGTTCTCCTTACATTGTGTGGGAGACAAAATTAAAAAATTTGAGAAAGGAAATGAAAATATGGGCCAAGGAAAATAATAAACAAACACAAAAAAGGAAGGCTGAGTCAATTAAGAAAATGGAAGCACTTCAAGAGACAAAGGAAACTAAGGAAGAAACCAAAGAAAGCCAACTCCAGGAAAGGCTCTATATTGGGAAATTTATAGAGAACATGGAGCTGAAGAAGAGGTTTTGAGATTAAAATCTTGAAGCCTATGGTTAAAAGAAGGAGACAAGAATACATCCTTTTTTCACAACTCAACGAAAATTCGAAGGACTGGAAACCAGCTTGACAGTGTTCATACCGAGGGAAGGGAAATAAAATGTCCAAATGATTTAAAACGAGAAGCATATAGAAATTTTTAAAACCTCCGTACAGAAAGCGGGGAAACTGTAGATTATGAGACTTTGTTATAGCATGCCCCCAACAAGATAAGCGCTGATCAAAATATGAAGCTCATACAAGAAGTTGAAGATGAAGAAATCGAAAAGGCTGTTTGGGGACTTCACCTGGACAAGGCTCCGGGTCCTGACGGTTTTTCAATTGCCTTCTACAGGAAAAATTGGCATACATTCAAGAAGGACCTAACTAGAATGATAAGGAATGTATTTAAGAAAAAAAAGCTGGGTGGTTTCACTAATTCATCCTACCTTTGCTACTTAACAACTCTTGTAATTCCAAATCTTTGTCTAGTGAAGCTTTCTTTCATAATCCTTGAGTATACAACAAGCCTTTTCCTAATCAAGAAAATAGAAATAGAAATGTGATTAATATTTAATATAAACAAACTTAGACAAGTAATGGAAACCAAAACTTAGACAAGTAAGATACATATCTTTTGGAAGTTGGTGAGGGCTCCCTCCAAGCTTGAGGGATACCTATAACCTTATAAAAACAATTCAAAAATGTTTTCCAAAAGAATGTTAAACCTATAAATACAAAAAATAAAAAATACAAAATGAAATAACTAAGGCTTAGAGCAAATGACTTAGTAGTGCAAGTCCCTTATATCTGATTCTTTGGCTTTATTCTTCTTGGGAGATGCTTCTTCAACAACATTTTCATAGTCCCTTTCCCTTTTCTTATTCTTTGGATTGTCAGGACAGTCACTTCTATAGTGACCCATTTTATGACATTGATAACATTATATTTTGGACATGTCAACCTTCCTTCTTGGTCCTTTTGGCTTCTTGAAGTTTCATTTCTTATGATGAGCAATGTAGGCATTTGAAACTTCTTCATTGTTGGAAACTAATGTGATTCTCATTTCCTCTTGGCTGCAGAGATTCCATAATTCTTGAAATGTAACTATTCATTCTTGAAGCAAAAACACTCCAATTTTGTGGCAACCCCAATAGTGCAGTTATCTCTAGCTCTTTGTCTGGTACAATTTCATCTATGGCTAGAAGGTCATCTTTAATTCTATCTATCCTTCCAAATAAGGAAGTCACAGTTTCATCTTTAGTCATTTTTGTAGTCCTTAGCTCATTCTTTAAACTTGCTACTTGACCAATGTTCTTGATAGTGAACAACTTTAACAAAGTCTCGTACATTTCTTGAGCATGGTTAATGTTGGATATATATGAGACAAGATTTTCCTTTATGCCTTCTACCATGAGTGTCATGACCAATATTTATGATTCTCTGAACTTTACCTTATCTGCATCACTGGATTCTTTGGTAGGCTTATTTAATTTCCCTTTAACCAAATCCAATACTTTGTTCTTTTCAAGAATAAGGTCATTTCTCTTTTTCCATGACGTATAATTTGATGTTCCTTCTAATTTGTTCTCTCCCTTTATTGTATTAGACGTTGTTCTTGAAGATAGTAAACTTCTTTCCTTATAAGGTTTCCTTCTATGATTCCTTGATCAACTACTTGAGATTCATTTTCTTTCAATAGATCCTTAAACTGCCTTTTTCCTTTTTCTTCACCAAAGCTCTGATACCATGTTACAAAATTAGAAAGGCAGAAATATTTTCTTATCCTTGATAATTACTTGTGATGTTCTTATAATCCTATTATCTTTGTGTTCTCCTTTTATCTTAATTCATCAAGCAATTACCAAAATAGTAGCAAAAGGATCAAGCACACCAGATATAGGCGGACAGCCACAGTAAAACGCCACTCTAGAGGAAAACCCAATCAAGAATTCTTCCTTCAATAGTTTTCTTGAGATAATCCAAGACTTCTAGACTTAGAAAAAGACTTCCTCCACACCAGGTCAACTTTCTCAGAATTTCGACCTTGCAGTAGCAGCAACAACACTATGATGCAACACTTATCTTCGACCTAATAACTTCGATCTTGATGCAATGACTTTGATCTTAATGACTTCGATATTGAAACAACTACTTCACTTGAGGAAGAAAAAACTGGCAGCAACAACTTCGACTTAGTAGTGGCAACTTCGATCTGGCAACAACTAGCAGCAACTTCAATATAGAAAAAAAGACTTCTATTTTCTGGAGACCACACGTGAAAGAGAGAGAGAGTCCAAAACTTCGATTTTTCCATATTCCTTCTTCTTGTCCAACCTCACACTTCTTTTAGCCCTTCTTCCCTATTTCACACTTTTTCCAACTCTTCTTGTGATATCGAACTTGTGTGAGAGTGATGCCTTCAAATGAATTGAACTGGTTCAATATATACCCTTCTGGTAAGGTCGAATTGATCTCCTTGAGGCCGAATTGGTCTGGAGGTGACATAATTCATTTTTGACTAAAAAATAATCCTTTTTACATGATTCAAAATCCCAAGAAGGGTCTCTTTAAATGTACAGTGACTATTGAATTAGAATAAATCCTAGAAGTCCTCAATGGGAACTATGACATAAAACATGATGACCCAAGCATGAAACCCATGCTTTAATAAGTCATTGTAACGATAATAAAATTTTCTTTTCATTCTTTTGATAAGTACATTACATAATGACTCAAATACATTTATGAAGATTGGACCTAGTTACATTCTTCAACACTCCCTCTTAACTAGGGATGTATTCACAACAAGTACAAGAAAGATATCAAACTATATGAACCATGAAGAATTTAGGAACTACAATGCCATGGACTAGATTCTTGACCAAGGCAATCTATCCAAGGTATTTGATCAGTTTAGGCACCGCAATGCCATGGAATAGATTCCTAACCAAGGAAATCTATCCAAGGTCTCTCATTAGTTTAGGCACCGCAATGCCATGGACTAGACTCCTGACTTCATTGTTGGAAACTAATGTGATTCTCATTTCCTCTTGGCTGTAGGCAATCCATAATTCTTGAAATGTAACTGTTCATTCCTGAAGAAAAAGCACTCCAAGTTTGTGGCAACCCCAATATTGTGGTTATCAGTGGCTCTTTGTCTGGTACAATTTCATCTATGGTTAGGTGGTCATATTTAATTCTATCTATCCTTAGAAAGAAGGAAGTCACAATTTCATCTTTAGTCTTTTTTGTAGTCCTTAGCTCATTCTTTAAACTTGCTACTTGACCAATTTTCTTGATAGTGAATAGCTTTGACAAAGCCTCATGCATTTCTTGAGCATGGTCAATGTTGGATATATATGGGACAAGATTTTCCTTTATGCATTCTACCATAGCCAATATTTATGATTCTATGAACTCTACCTTATCTGCATCATTGTATTCTTTAGTAGGCTTATTTAGTTTCCCTTTAACCAAATCCAATACTTTGTTCTTTTCAAGAATGACGTCAATTCTCTTTTTCCATGACCTATAATTTGATGCTCCTTCTAATATTTTCTCTCAATTTATTGTATTAGGCATTGTTATTGAAGATTAAATTTGTTTCCTTATAGGGTCTCCTTCTATGACTCCTTGATAAACTACTTGAGATTCATTTTCTTTCAATAGATCCTTAAACTGCCTTTTTCCTCTTTCTTCATCAAAGCTCTGATGCCATGTTAGAAAATTAGAAAGGCAAAAATATTTTCTTATTCTTGATAATTACTTGTGATGTTCTTATAATCTTATTATCTTCGTGTTCTCCTTTTATCTTAATTCATCAAGCAATTACCAAAGTAGTAGCAAAAGGATCAAGTACACCAGATATAGGCGGACAGCAAGGGCAAAACCCTACTATAGGGAAAAACCCAGTCAAGAATTCTTCCTTCAATAGTTTTCCTGAGGTAATCCAAGACTTCTAGACTTAGACAAAGACTTCCTCCACACCAAGTCATCTCTTTTAGAATTTGGACCTTGCACTAGCAACAACATCACTATGATGCAACACTTATCTTCGACCTAATAACTTCAATCTTGATGCAATGACTTCGATCTTGAAACATCTACTTCACTTGAGGCAGCAAAAACTGGCTGCAACAACTTCAACTTAGTAGTGGCAACTTCAATCTGGCAACAACAACTTCGATATAGAAAAAAAGACTTTGATCTTCTAGTGGAGCCCACACGTGAGAGAGAGAGAGAGAGTCCAGAACTTTGATTTTTCCCTATTCCTTCTTCTTCTCCAACCTCGTACTTCTCTTACCCCTTATTCCCTATTTCACACCTTTTCCAGCTCTTCTCCTGATATCAAACTTATGTGAGAGTGATGCCTTCAAATGAATCGATCTGCTTCAATATATACCCTTCTGGTAAGGTCGAATTGATCTCCTCGAGGCCGACTTGGTGTGGAGGTGATATAATTCATTTTTGACTAAAAAATAATCGTTTTTACAGGATTCAAAAGCCCAAGAAGGTTCTCTTTAAATGTACAATGACTTTATTGACTCAAAATAAATCCAAGAAGTCCTCAATGGGGACTATGACCTAAAACATGATGAACCAAGCATACAAATGGTAAATCATATAAGGTTGTTGATGCATTAAGTAGAGTAAATTTAATTTTGCATGAGTTTCAAATCAATAGTTTAGGATTTGATGAAATGAAGAAAATGTATAAGGAAGATGTTGATTTTAAAGATGCATAAGCCACTTGTAAAAATATAGTTAATGGTGATAGAACTCCATGGATGAGATTTATGTCGCAGGAAGGATTGCTATTTAAAGATAACAGATTGTGGATACCCAAATGTTCTATGAGAGAAAATAATATTAGGGAAAAACATGACGAAGGATTATCAGGACATTTTGGGCAAGATAAAACTTTAGTTCAATTGAATTATTTTTATTTTTGGCCAGGCATGCAAGCTGATGTGAAAAGGTTTGTTGCAAATTGTAGGATTTGTTAGCATGCAAAGGGAAGTCAAAATACATGTTTAAATCAGCCATTAGAGGATGCTATTTGGATAACTATTCCAGAGATGTCCAAGCATTGCGCATATGTTCAAGAGATCGTGGACAATTTCTTTCTCCGGGAGTTTGATGCAGGAGCATCTCACTCATGAAATTGGAAAATAAACAAATGAAATGTGGAAGGAATTAGGTTCCTTGATTTTATTAGTAAATTAATTTTGTTTTAGTTGAAAGATTAGAAAGTTGGATAGGAATGATGTTAGAAAAAATAAGAAATCTTGTCCACTTTTATGGATATAGATGGAAGTATTTTTTATTAAGTTGAGTAAAATAGACTAGATTTTGTAGAAGGAAAAATCTGAAGATAAGCTTAAACTTTGTGGAAAAAACAAAGAGATTGGATTCCTTTTTGGGAAATTCCATTTGATGCAAATTTTAGTAATGATAGAGGAGGAATTAGATATATGATTATCTATGAATGCAAGTACTCAGTTTTTTTCAATTCAGAAGAGAATAAAACATATGTTATTAATTTGTTGGGAATTCAGTCCATTGGAAATTTAATTCGATAGTGTAAGCGAGTAAATGGTTTTTTCACATTCCATCCATTAATTGTATTGCAGTTTAGGCAAGATTTGACATCACCTCATCCCAATGCCTTCAAGATAAACGCAGATCATTGCTACACCTTTGTTTTGATAAAAAGTCCACCTCTTGATTATGTTCTCTATATATGTGGTGAAAATGATTTGTTATAAATCTGAGTACGACGTATTCAACATGGCAAAAGCTTCCATGCAAATCAATAATTATTTGTCTTCTGGACCTCTTCAACTACTCCACCACAAATTATCAGTCCCCATGGATGTTTAAACTTTGGATAACTTAAGCCTCTTTCTAGGCAATTGACATTAAAATTAAAATTGCTTCAGTCTCTGCAAAGTTGTTGCTCCCCTTGGTAAGAATGCATTCAAATTGATTTGAGGAGAATCAGAGATGAACACAGTACCGGTGAGAATTCTACTGCAGTATATTGGTTTATTTTCTCCTACTTGATTTAATTTATACAAGTTATTTTTAGAAAATATCGAAAATAAACACAACTACAGAGTACACATGCAGATCATTTACTGAATAATTCACTCATGCAACAAAGTGACACATGGATTTTTGGACATAAGTCCCCGGAAAAACCCAAAGCGGGAAAACCGGTTTAGCAGATATGAGGGTTTTATTATTAAGTAGTTCTGAATACAGCAAATTTGCGTTCCAACCTTGGAAAACCCGACAGAGAATAAAATATATCAAATCTGCAGCTAACCTGAAGATCTAGTAACAAATATATGACTGATCCACACCCTCAAACGGGAATTACAGGACTCAGCCTGGATCTGACCCTAGAAACCCTCAGCGCTGCTTCTGAAGCCCCAACGTTGCCCTGGGGGGATTGCGTCAGCCTCTGCGTGGCTCTAGGAGGGCTTGCATCACCCTATGAGGGTCTACGTTGCCCTTGTGCTGCCTCTACTTGGGCAGCGTCAGCCCAACGTGGCCCTAGCTGCCTTTGCGCTGTCTCTGTGTTGTCCCTGCTGCTCTGCATGGCTTTTAAGCCTCTCTGCGTTGTCCTTGTGCTCCTCCTCTTGTATCTTGCTGCTTATTGGCTCTTGGAATCAGATCATTCCCTCAGCCTATACTACCCCTCACTGCAGGAAATTTCAGTGAAAATTATTAGCAAACTCGCCCTAGAATTCTAGATCTATTCCTTAGTTCTATAGAAATTGTGTGTCTTCAACTGACCCTCAAGCCTTTCTCTTATACTTTTTCGTTGAACCCTTCAATGACTGAGATTAAATCATTCATCAACGGCTGAGATTAAAAGACTGCTTCATCCATGTGACTTAAGACAATTTCAGCACATGTGTTAATTAATTCACTTTAATTATTTTATTTTCCTAAGTTAGACTTAGGAAATCCATTAAAAATAATTAATTATTTGAATAACTTGAACACAATTTGAAATTTCTCAAATCCATTTCTGGGTCTTGTAGATCAAGTGTACTCTAGTCCCTCCACAAAATTTGAGAGCTAGAGCACAACTAATGCTACCCCAAATACACAAAATATCAACACTCCCTCTTAGCATCAAGAGTGTGCTCTAGCAATACATTACACCATGTATCACAAGATCTTGAGTACTGCATCTGTGTTGTTGATGCTTGGCCTACTGCCCTCCATCTACTACACTGCTGCTTTCTGTACTGCTGCCCATGCCACTGTCACTGACATTGCCACATCTGTAGTGCAGCTGCCTCTCAAATTTCTGCATCATGCTGCCCATAGCACTGCCACTGCTAACTGCTGCACTGCAACTCAGTTGGTGAGAAGTAAGCAACTGAAAAACTCTGCCCAACTATTTGACGAACAAGTCAAGTTTCCCTCCATCACTGAAGCTCCCTGGATGCTGAATCACGCTGTCCCCCTGGAGACATTGTCATGCTGCAACATTGCACTGCGTGAGCCTATCTTCTCTGTGCTGCTGAAGTCCCATCAGCCTCTCTACGCTGCTGCTGCCTCTGCATCACGCTGCTCCCTCTTTAGCTCCATAGCTCCCTCTTTAACTTCAATGTGGCCAACTGCAACCATCTCCCAACTCTACCGTCTTAAGGCTCCCGTAGCTCGTATGTGATCCAAGAGTAGGGCTGACTCAAGGATTCCGCCAATCTGTCTATGGATACTCTATATATCCATGTCACCCCACGTCTTCTCTCGAGGTACATGAGCACTCATGGTTTCATCATCATCAGAGCCATCGTCATTTGCTGCTGCAACCATGGAATCATAAGCTCCTTTGTCCTTCTTCTTAGGACAACTACTGGCGAAATGACCAAGATCACCACAGTTAAAGCACCAGACCTTGGAGAGGTCCTTCTTCTTCTTCCCTTGCTTCTTTTCCCTTGATGCAAGGGCTACATCCTCCGCCTCTTCTTTATTTACTTTCGCTGATCCGCTTCCTCCACTAAAGAATGTTTCTTAGTGATCCTCCTGATCTACACTTGGCAGAGAATAGCCCACATATCTTCCCATGATGGTAACACCGCCCTTCCCAGAATGCTTTGGACAAACGTTTCCCATTCTTCAGAGACAATATTTAGGGTCGTCCTCACTAGCAGCCCTTCATCTGGAGTAGCACCCATGCCAATCAGCTGGTCATGGATAGCTTGAAGTCTGAAGAGAAATGGATCTATCTCTTCGCCCTTCACCATTTGGAACATCCGCATCTGATTCTCAAGAAGCATTCTTCTTTGCACAAAGCCTCCCTGGTACATCACCTCCAAAGTCGTCCACATGGCATTTGCTGTATTCTTACCAGCAATATGCAGAATCACGTGATCCTTGACTCCGTCTATGATCAACTGCTTTGTCCGTGCTTGATTTTTTTCATACTTCTTGAGTGGATCTGCATCAGTTGGTATAGCAAGTGTCTGCTCTGCATGATCTTTGAGACCATACTCATCCAGAACTGAGAGGATTGTAGCCTTCCAGATGACATAGTTGGACATGCCATCCAACCTGTCTTGATCCCTCAATCCATATCGAGCCATCTTTGCTCAGATCTGAAGCAAACAATACTTCTCCCTCTAGATCTGGGTTTCTTGGTGACTAGAAACCCTCTAGTAACTGCTTCTTTCTGCAAACTGACTTCCCTCTTGGAAATCTTCCACCAAAACTCAAACGGACAGTATTCTCCGATCCTCCTGATCGAATCTCAGATCTGTTTGGCTCAGATCTACTGAATTATTGTCTTCCTCTTGCCTTTGTTGCCTTAGCTAGGCACAATTCTGCACCTGTAGAATCTCTACCCCACCAGCACTGTTGAAGATCTGAAGCACTGCTTTCAGATCTTGGTAAAAATGCTTTTGAAACAAGGGAGGCGACTGGACAACATCCTCCTGGCTGGCCTAGCGCAGTCCCAACACTGCTCAGAAGTGGACTGCGTAACCCCAGACTGGGTGACGCAGTCCTTACGCTGCCCTTGGAAGGGTCTGCATAAGCCTAGAGGCGATCTGCAGGTTCAGTGCTGTCTCCTGGATCTGCTATCCCTTGCTGTCAAGATGCCCTTTCTGGATCTGCTGCTTCTTCTGCCACCCTGCAGAAAAATTAGTTCTTCAGCCAATTTGTTGGAGATTCAGCTTGATCTACTATCTCTCTAATACCATGTGAGAATTCTACTACATTATATTGGTTTATTTCCTCCTACTTGATTTAATTTATACAAGTTATTTTCAAAAATTAGATTCAGAAAATACCGAAAATAAACACAACTACAACCTACACATGCACATCATTTACTGAATAATTCACTCATGCAACAAAGTGACACATGGATTTTTGGACATAAGTCCCTGGAAAAACCCAAAGCAGGAAAACCGGTTCAATAGATATGAGGGTTTTATTATTAAGTAGTTCTAAGTACAATCAATCTGGGTTCCAACCTTGGAAAACCCGACAGAGAATAAAAGATATAAAATTTGTAGCTAACCTGAAGATCTAGTGCCAAATATCTGACTGATCCACACCCTCAAACGGGATTTACAAGACTCAGCCCGGATCTGACCCTAGAAACCCTCAGCGCTGCTTCTAAAGCCCCAGCGTTGCCCTGGAGGGACTACGTCAGCCTCTGTGTGGCTCTAGGAGGGCCTGCATCACCCTAGGAGGGTCTACGCTGCCCCTGCACTGCCTCTACTTGGCCAGCGTCTGCCCAGCGTGGCCCTAGCTGCCTCTACGCTGTCTCTGCATTGTCCGTACTGCTCTGCGTGGCTCTGAAGCCTCTCTGCGTTGTTCTTGTGCTGCTCCTATTGCCTCTTGCTCACTCTTGGCTCTTGGAATCAGATCATTCCCTCAGCCAATACTACCCCTCACTGCAGGAAATTCCACAGAAAATTCTTAGCAAACCCACCCTAGAATTCCAGATCTATTCCTTAGTTCTATAGAAATTGTGTGTCTTCAACTGAACCTCAAGCCTTTCTCTTATACTTTTTCGTTGAACCCTTCAACGGTCGAGATTAAATCATCCATCAACGACTGAGATTAAGACTACTTGATCCATGTGACTTAAGAAAAAATCAGCACATGTGTTAATTAATTCACTTTAATTATTTTATTTTCCTAAGTTAGACTTAGGAAATCCATTAAAAATAATTAATTATTTGAATAACTTGAACACAACTTGAAATTTCTCAAATCTATTTCTGGGTCTTGTAGATCAACTGTACTCTAGTCCCTCCACAAAATTTGGGAGCTAGATCACAACTGATGCTACCCCAAATATACAAAATCTCAACAGTACCTCATTTTCAAATTGTGTTGGCCATTGTGTGGCTGCTATCAAAAAAACCACAGGGGTTTGTATGGATTATTCCATAATTCTTTATTTAGCTCCTTTTTCCTTTTATTCTTACATTTTTCATAATTAATATTTGTTTTTAAAACTTGTAAAATGTTTTTTTAAGGAAGATTGTGATCTCTTAAAACAAAGTTGAACTACTAATTAACAAAACTGCCCATTTAAAAAAAGGCATGGAATTCTTCCCTTACCTCCCGGTCTTCTTCCCAATCCTCCATTGCATTTCAACCATATCTGCTTACCTATGAAACCAAATTTGTTCCTCAGCCCTGTCGTGTTCCGAATCGATCGAATCAGACACGATTCGATGGGACACGTGTCCTCTGGTCGTGTTTGATCGTGTCCCATCAAGAGACCATTGTGTCCTAATTTTGGGACACCTGTCGTGCTTTTATGAGTACCACGCAGCCCATAAAGGATCGTTTTGGCCCATTTCAACTTCACATTTAACTCTCTCTTGATGTGGGTTTGTCGTGGTTGTGTGGGAGCGAAGTGAAAAGGGTGTGGGAGCATTTTGGGGGCGATTCAAGCAACGAGTAAGTGCATTTTGTCTCTATTTTTTTGCATTTTTATTACAACAGTTTGCATCTGCATTTTTTTTACAAATTTGTGCATTATTTATTTATTTATTTACATCATTCATGGCTTAATCAAGGGCAGTAGGGAAGGGGAAAAAAAAGGGGAAGAATGTCCCCATTGGAGATGCCCCTCCTGTTCTAATTACATCAAGGTCTGCAAGTGTTCCCTCTATTGGAAGTGGAGCTGCAACAACAACTTCAAATGTTGAGGGAAGACAACAACCTCAAGATAACAAATATCCCTTGTGGAAATATGTCACAAGAGAGCAAGAGCCAGGCAATAGAGGAGAGCAGTGGTGACCATGATGATGACAGTGATGCTAACTTTGATGATGAGGATTGATGACTCATGAGCTACCTACAGCCTTGAGGATTGTAGTTGTTTTGTATTTTCTATTTCTATTTGTCAATGGCATTTCTAATACCTATGTAACATATTCTAATTTTGATGTGTTAATGAGAAAACTGCAGTATCTTGTCTTTCTCCTATTGGATCATTGATGAATATGTCACAATTGTATTTGTATGCATAGTTTTACTTTGCAAAACTTACATCTACATATAATATAACGTAAATGTTACTTTGCATAAGTTTTAGAATAATATATAACGTGTCCTGTTCTGGGGGGTTAACATCTGTGTCCGACACTCAAATCCTCGTGTCCTTCGTGTCCCGTGTCCCCATGTGAGGTGACTTAGCTGCTTACCATTTTCATGTTCCTTCTGTCAACCCCTTACAATGCTCCATAGTTCTTTGGTAACGTATCAATGCATAAAAATATGGGATATTGTTTCTGAGTATTCTTTGCATAATGAGCATCTCCCAAGCCCCTGTCGGCTTTTACATTGAGTATCTTAGTCAGCCTGTCATTTTTGGAAGTCGCTTTATATGCATGCATTGTTTTTTTAGCAATTTCCTATGAGATAGATTATAACGGCTATGTATGAAAGTAATTTTTTTTCAACTTACCTTAAAATTAGTTGGGCTTATAAAGGTCTTATCAATTATATAAATTTGATGAATAAATTATTAAAATTGTATATGTCAGTGTTGTATAAATTTAATGACTAAATTATTAAAATTGTATATATAAATTAGTGTGATAGAAGCCCCAAGGGATAGCTCAGTTGGTTGAGTTCCCATTGTTAAGTACTTCGCTAGTTGGGAGGCCACAGGGTAAAATCTTCTCGACGCCCTTGGGGTTAGACACTGGCTATTGTGCCGACGGGTAGATCCATTCGGGTTGATCTGCCTGGATTTTCCCATGGATGTAAAAACATCCTTGAAAAAAAAGTTAGTGTGATAAGATAATTTTAAAGTGATTTTTTTTTAAAGATGTTAAATTTATTTATATATTTAAAAATAATTTAAAATAATACAAAATTATAATTTCAATAATAATTATATAATCAAATTTTAATGATAATAAAAAACAAATCCTAATGATAATAAAAAACAAATTCTAAAAGTTTAATGTTCAAACTTAATAACTAACATAATGTATATTAAGAATAAATTACTAACATAATATATCATAAAGCTCTTCTCTATTTTGATGATGTGCATTATTTCTGAAATTCTAATTTTATTAACAATTTTGTCTTACTGTACTGCTAAATTTTCGTGTCTGCAGAGATTTATCTTACAATCAGTTTTCAGGAGCTCTTCCAACATGGCTTAGTGACAATAATTTGAAAGTGTATGTAAATACAAATTCATGAGTTGACTTTTATGATATCGGTCTTCACTTTGTTTTTTTTTCCTCTTTGTTTATCACCTTTCTTTATTTACATCTCTGTTATAATTATCATCTTCCTTCTTTACTAGTAAATGTTAGCATTTATTGTTGAGTTTCATGATCAGAAATTCTTTCTATCACTATGCAGTACACATTATAATATGTAATATCATAATATGCAGGAATTTGGCAGGAAATTACTTCACAACAAATGAAACAAACAATAGGTAACATACCCCTTTTTATCTCACATCACGTTATATCGAGTTAATATTGAGAAATATCATTTTATTTCATTCATTGAAGGGAACGGTAATAAACTTTGATAGACTTCAAAATCATTCATCTAATATTTACTCAGGGGACAGGGCATGATTCTGCAACCTGGCTTGAATTTTAATCTCTTTTATATATGTCAGAACATGAAGTGCTGTTTTTTTAAAGTTTAAAATCATCACAATTAATCATTATATTGGATGATTATCAACAAATTTGTTCGTTGCAGATTTCCCGGGAGAGGATTAGATTGCCTGCAGCGGACCTTTCCTTGCAGTAAAGGAGCTCCCCTTTGTGAGTTATTCTAGTTGGTTTCCTTTTAAGTACAATAAGTTGCTTTTTCAAAAGCTTCTGTACTTTACACATGTAGTCCTGACAACATAGGATCTAACACCTTCCAAGTTGCGGATAATCGTTTGAGGAGATGAGCTTTTATTATTTAGTCTAAAAATATAAGGTTTACTTTATTTTGTGGTTAGTAATAACATCAATAATGCGAGAGAAATAAATATATATATCAATAATGTGAGATAAATAAATAAATATAGCATAAATATGTTTTATTACTGAATGATCATTTATGGTTCAAAGACAGATTTACAATGGAGTCTTTACCCATTTAAATATGCTACATGAAAACAATATTATGGGAAAAACCATGTGATATCAAAAAGTGGACAGAAAATTGACTCTATGACCGAGTCCAGTTTACCTGAACTACCCCAACAATTCCCTTTCCTAAACTTGGAATTAGGGAGATTAACCTAGTCCCAATGAAGTTTATGTAAAAAAAGTTACTATCCACTAGAATACATGGGTAACTACCCATTGTATTTGCCAGTATTCTAGGATAATTTTTCTCGTACATGATTCACCAACCTTTTCACTAAGAAAACTAGTTGAAATGCAGCAATTGGAATTAATTCTCCTAACAGATTATTGAGTTTATTAATTTTCTGATTAATATTGAATTAATCACACTGCAATTTTTTCACAAATAAAAATAAATGCTACGGAAATACAAATGTTGGGAACTAAGAAATGCTAGCATACACAAAATTATGACACCGTTATTTTTGGACAAATGTCCCCGGAAAATCCAATGTGGTAAAACTGATGCAGCAATGAGGGTTTTTATTTCTAAGTACAATAAAATGTTGCCAAACTGGAGATTCTACCCAAGAGAAATATTGGAAAAAATACACAAAGGGATTTTACCCTCTCTCCAGGCCATCTCGGCACCTGTCTGCCTCTAAAAATCTAACCATCCAAACTCTCTGCGCAGACCCTCTCACGTTAAGTCGGGAAATGCTACCAATCAAGTTGTCCCGCCTGCTGCTGACTAGGAAACTGTGTCTCCAGCACTCTGGAAAATCTTCCCGGCTAGGCACTGAAAACGACCTTCCCTTAAGCTCAATCAACTGCTCTGTTAAAGCAACTGTGCAGTCCCTATGTTGCTTCTAGGAGAAAGTTTTGGCTCCTCTTTATAACTCCGGAACTGAAAACTCCTCCGGAATATTGCTCTACAACACCTTTGCCACCTGCTACTCACCCATTGGCTCGATTTCCAATGTTGAGTCACTCCTGCCACTGGGAATTTGAATTGCCTAGGCAACTGAGTATTTGCATTGGTGTGTTCTCCATCTACCCATCAACCTCTTCTTTTTATCTCTAGTTGGGACTCCAATGACCATGATTAAAACTTACTTGATGGTTGAGATCATCTCCAAGTCGATCTATGTGAGTTTCTAGAGAATTCTCACATTTCTCAATTAATTACTATTAATTAACAAATTTTCCAAAGTTAGACTTAGAAATTTTTTAATTATGGTCAATTAATTTAATTGAGCCATCTCTAGGTGGAATTTTTAGAAACGATTTTTGGGTTTTGGAGAACTCCTATGTTTTAACCTCTCCAAAAAGTTTCGAGACTAGAACACCATCCGATGCTACAAAAACTAACATCCCTCTTAGCGAGGAAGGTGTTCTCTCCAACTAGTGCTGCACAATTGTAACAACTATTAGTTTTTGTAGCATCGGATGTATTCTGGTCACAAAATTTTGTGGAGAGGCTAGAATACATGAGATCTCCATAACCTAGAAATCGTTTCTAGAAATTTCACCTAGAGATGTCTTAATTAGATTGTTAACCTATTTTTTGATGTTTCCTAGGTCTAAACTTAGGGAACTGGTTAATTAATAAGAATTAATTAAGTCAAGGTGGGAATTCTCTAAAAATTCACATGGATTGACTTCGATATGATCTTGGCCCTTGATTAAGTTTTAATCTTGGTCATTGGCGCTCCAACAGAATATTATAAGAATAAGTCAATGCCACTTGGAGAATACACCAGAAACACTAGAGTAGTAGTTCCTTGTGTAGATCGAGCTAGCAATAGTAGAGTTCGATCCAGAGAGGGACGCAGTGTCAATGAGGGGAAGGGATAGTGATCCAAAGGAAGATTTCCAGATCTAGAGAGGCAACAACAAGAGGCTGAGTTATTCCCAGTGTGGACAGCTCGGGTGCGGACAATGCGAGTGCAGGAACAGGAAAGTGTAGGAACATGCGAGTGCAGGAACGCGCAAGTGTAGGAATGCATGAGTGCAGGAATGCACAAGTGCTAAGAACACAAGTGTAGGCAGCGAGACTGTTGTGTTTGGTTAGGGAATATCTTTGCCAGATTTTATTGCTATGGATTGTCAATTTTCGACATCCAGATTGTACTTAGAATTTAACTGCTGCATAATAATAAAGCCCTCAGCTGTTGCACCAGTTTTCCCAAGTTGGGTTTTTTTCGAGACATTTGTCCAAAAATAACCGTGTAAAATTGATGTGTGTGTGTGTTAGATTTTCTCAGTTTCCAACTCTATTTTCTTCCGCAATTTATTTGTGAAAATCACAGTGTCAATTATTTGGTATTTTGCCATAGCAGACAACAGATAAATTTTTAAATAAATTAACAATTAGAAAAATAATTTCTAGTTATTGTGATAGATAAAATTTTCACATAGTATAGGGGCGTGAGTGATCACTGGGAAGCTTAGAAGCGGAGGAGAGAATTTCGCTGTTCAAAGGGAGCAACAGGTCGAAATTATCAAAAGTTGCTCAGTACCCATATAGGCAGGCTGAATTACTGGGGCTAGGCTTTGATTTTTAGTTGTAGGTTGGAAAAAAAGTCGAGTTACCCAGTGTAATGATTCCAGCAGTTAGAGGGAGCAAAAACAACTCAGCTTTTTGCTGAGTAGATTTCTGGTTGGACGTAGAGGGTTTTGCAGCTGTTTGCAATTGCAGAATCAACGTCGGGTGGAAGAGAAAAACAAACACAGTAGAGGGATATTTCTCTCAGAGGGTTTCTAGCTTCAGAAATCCAAACTTCCAGTTTCAAATGGTAGTGGCAACAAGTAGATTCTCTCACTCTAGAAGGGAATGCGAATAACAGTGCTAATAGTCGAACAAGGAAGAGAGGGAGCTTCGGGGTTTAATTTCTCTAGTTTCGAGTTTCCAAATTTTTGCAGCTTTGGAGGGATGACCGTACGATATTACCAGAAGAGGTCGTACGAGTTAGCCATAATGGAGATTTGGGTAGTAGATCGATTTCCAATTGTTAGAGACAGGTGCCGGAGGAAGTGCGAGTTGCAAACAAAGGAAGGGTCCCAGCCAAGGACTAGGCTCGATAGGAGATAATGGGTCACCAAATTAGTTACAAATTGTTGCAGAAAGACTATCCTTCTTGGTACAGGGGCCCACAATATCATAATAATTGGTTGAGTGTCAGTAGATGCAACTAGTCATTCAGACTGCAACTGCAAATCTATTTGTAGTCAATACACGTGAGACAGTTGCAGAGATGGATGTAGTGAAATAGGCAGTGTGAATTGTCTAGTTACACTATGTAGGTGTCGTTCCAGCTAGAAGATTCCCAGTGCAGAGCTTCACAGTCTAGTTTTCAGTGCCAGAGGACAGTGCGAGTTTCCAAGAGGGAGGAAAGAGATTTCCCGTAGGGAAATCTAGACTCAGAGGGAGTGTAGCTTCAGAGGGAGCAACCCTATGGAAGCTAGCGCTTCAAGATCTAGGGAGATTAGACTCATTATTGCAGGGGTTTTAGCGACAATGCGGAAGCATTAGCGGAACAGTAGCAGCAACAATATGAATAGATCAGACTTTGCTATTATGGTAGCCATAACTCCAGGAGTGAGGTGGGGCGACTTGGAGTTGTAGTCCAGAACTGTAGAGATTGGGCAGGATCCTTGAGATGTCCTCCTCATGGATCAATACCTTGCTACGAGGGGCCCACAATATTCAGCAGTAGGATCGATCAGTGTCACAGATGCAGTCAGGTTTCAAAGTGACAGTTGCAGACTAGTATCAGTCAGGGGCTGAGAAGCGCAGTGCAGAGTTGGCAGCAGTTCAGAGTGGCACAGTGCAGAGTCAGCAACTACACAGATTCCTTGGTGGATAGTGCAATAGCTAGTAGAAGTGAGGACTTGGGAGAGAGATGCATCATACTGAACATAGTTGATTCAGTATTTAGGATGCTTCTTAGTTGTATTAGTTGCATTTGCAATAGGAGCAGATGAGAGGGAGTTGCAGTGCATATGCAGAGTTGGCAGTAGTATGGCAGTGTCACCAACAACATAGATGCAACATCAAAGTTGCAAATGGTTGGTGGGGATGATGGCCACACATCAACATTGTGACAGGAGGTGATACAAAGGCAGGGTGTTGTGGCAAGGAGTGCAGCACTAGAACATAGTCCTCGCTAAGAGGGAGTGTTATTTTTTATAACATCGGATGTGTACTAGTCACAAAACCCTGTGGAGAGGCTAGAATACATGAGATGTCCATAACCCATAAATTGTTTTTGGAAATTCCACCTAGATATGGCTTAATTAGATTATTAACCTATTTTTTAATGTTTCCTAAGTCTAAACATAAGAAAACTGGTTAATTAATCATAATTTATTAATTCAAGGTGAGAATTCTCTAGAAACTCACATAGATCGACTCTGATATGATCTTGGCCCTTGATTAAGTTTTAATCTTGGACATTGGTGCTCCAATAGAATATTATAAGAAAAAGATGAATGGCACTTGGAGAATACACCAGAGACACTAGACCAACAGTTCCTTGTGCAGATCGAGCTAGCAGCAGTAGAGTTTGAGCCCGAGAGGGACGCAGTGTTAGTGAGGGGAAGGGACAGTGATCCAGAGGAATATTTCCAGATCTAGAGAGGCAACAACAAGAGGCTGAGTTATTCCTAGTGCGAGCAACTCGAGTGCGGGCAACGCGAGTGTAGGAACTTGAATGCAGGAACGTGCAAGTACAGGAACGCGCGAGTACAAGAATGCGAGTGTAGGAATGTGCGAGTGCAAGAACGCCAATGCAAATAAAGCAAGTGTCGGGGTTACTTAGGTTTGCCAAATTTTCTTGCCATGGATTGACCGTTTTCGGCATCCGGATTGTATTCATAATTTCACTTCTACAATGTAATAAAAACCCTCAACTGCTCCATCGGTTTTCCCAAGTTGATTTTTTCCAAGGACATTTGTCCAAAAATAACTGTGTAAAATTTATGTGTGTGATAGATTTTCTCAGTTTCTAGCATTATTTTCTTCTGCGGTCTATTTTTGAAAATCACATTGTGAATTATTTGATATTTGTTGTAGAAAACAACAAATAAATTGTTAAATAAATTAACAATTAGAAAAATAATTTCCAGTTGCTGTGATAGATGAAATTTTCACAACCACATCCTGTGTTTGCAACATCCTCAAACCACACTACTAATGTCTAACAACTGTAGTTGCTTGCCACTGTCCACCAACTACTGTGCTAACTTTGATTCATCTACCACTTACTGTAGCTGAACCAAACTACTGCATTTGTGGTGCTGCCAACACTGCACTGTACATCCTGTACTGCTACCAACTCTACATCTGCTCTACAACCCAACTAACACTCCCTCTCAAGTTTTTATTGCTACTGCAACGACTACAACTGAGAAGCATCCAAAATACTGAATACATTGTCTCTGTGCTGCAAGTATCTCCTAAGCATCTGACTGCTACTATCCTCTACACTTTCCATTGAGAAATTTACGCTACTGCTGACTTTGCACTGAATCTCTTGCTCTACTATCAACATTGCTCTACGCTCCTCAGCGTCTGACTAACATTAGTCTGCAACTGTCACTTCGGAATTTGACTACATTAGCTAAAATTGATCCTCTTGCTACTGAATACTGTGGACCCCTGTAGCATGGTAATGATCCATGAGGAAATACCATCCGATGCAAACACAATCTGATGAGCGCCTCAATGAATCTTGTCCAAATCTCTGCGTAGACCCTCTGGGACTTGTTGTTGCTCAAATTGTACAGGCACCGTGACAACCGCTTAGGGCGGGGGGTTGTCACTCTGAACCCCACCCACTCTGTTCTAGTTGTCTCCCAACAACAGGCTATGGTGGGTAGTCCCTATGGAAATGAGATGATGGGAAGAAAGTTCGGAACCAAATTTTCCGAGAGACACAATTGAGTGGCCTAGCTACTTGTTTTAATTTAGTAAGATTAAGGGTTCGATTAGATTTAGAATTGAGACCAGTGCCTTATGGACTCCGTTGACCACACTTTGTCAACGACCCCATAGTAGTACACCCCCATTTTTTCAAATGGGATTCATCATGTTCGACGTGTTCACGTCATTCAGATTTCATTATCAGTCGGCAGTTTTATAAATGATGTAAACCCATTCTGCATGTTTATGATGTAAATGATCTAAGTAGGACCACCATGTATGCAACAACCTAGGTAAGCCTAGTATTTTGGAGACGATTTCTATCCTAGGAGGTTTCTTGTCTCACTGATTCATTTGTGTTTCTCGACACAAATGATCGGCAGATTTTTTCCCTCCAGCCTCACCCCAAAGCTAGGGTTGATTTTGTCATCAAGATGCTAAGTGAGTCCTAGTGTTTTCTATCGAGTCTTCGTAAAAGTAGTTTGGGAATAATCCTAGCTAATAAGATTATTTTATTACAAGCTACTTGGTCTACTAGATCATGTTTTGAGTCGCAGAATTAGGTAGCTACTTAAGGGTCTATATGAATGGGTATTCCCCCTTTATGTGTATAAATGTTTTATCTTATGTAAAGAGGGTTGGAAAAATAATTAAATCCCCTCTCAGACCATTAATTAAATTTTCTGGCCAAATTAAATTAAAAATCATAAGCCAGAAATTTAATTAATTTTAAGTCCTAGGTGAGTTAAAATTCTTCAAAGGAAAAATTCGTGGGTCCCTAAAAAATAAAATTTTAAAGGTCCCAGGCCAAAGGAATATTGATAATTTCGAGAAATTTTGAACCCTTGGGCCTTGGTGGTTAAGTCAAAGTCAAAATTTTGAGGTAATTAATTCAAAAATATTATTTTTGAGTTAATTAAAATGGAATTAAATGATAAATTCGAATTTCCTCAAAAACTTATAATTTCGACGGTCGCGATTAAAAGATGATTAAATCTTTTTCGACGGTCGAGATTACTTTGACATGGATCAACCGAACTAGCCGTTGGAGATTTTATCTTATAAATTAGAGGAATTTGTCAGTCTTTCAATCATCCGATCTCTAGATCGTGTACTCGCTCTTGAAGCTCTCCTATCATATTTTTTGGAATAATACAAACGAAGACTTTGGGGTTTTATTTTGATGGTGGTGTTCCTCTTCAGCATTTTATGGTAAACTTGTTCTTAAAATTCTGCTGGTGATTATTTTAATGGATTTTTGATTAATGGCTCTTGTAGAGTAATCTAATGCACGGATATCTTGCTTAGGTTACTGGATCTAGGGTAAAAATATTAATTGGATTGAGTTAATAGTTATCTCTAGCTCATGAAAATTTTACGTTTTATTACTATTTCTCTATTAATTTAACAATTTAATTTTAAGTGTGCAGAAATCTTCCGATTTAAATTGGGCATTTGGGGAAGTCCTAGTTTGGACCAGCTGACTCCCAAGGAAACAGGATCTGAAGAGCCCTTTGGATATAATTCTCTGGGCTTATCTTAAATTTCGTTTTTGCAGGGTTCTTTATTGGGCTTGTGCCTCTCTCTTAATTTTCTATTTTCTTAATTGTGTTGAACGATTTTAATCTGGCCATGAAAGCTTCTAATCTGTAAAATAGCATTGTAAATCCCACTTATTTTTATTTTTATTCACCAGGATTTTTGGGGTTTTATTTTGTACATATACTGGTTTTCTGGGTTTGCTGGTTTTTTGGTTTTGTGCAGGTTGCACCAGGAGATTTTCAAAGAATTTTTTTTAGATCTGAGCCAGATCTAGGCTCTAGAGGGTAAGATCTGGTGTCAGGATTGAATCTGGTTGCAGATCTAGGCTTGATCTCTGTTCTAGAAAATTTAATAGTTGCAGGTGTTTTTATTAAATTCATTTCTGCTGGGAAAAAGGAGAAATTTAAGTTTCTATGCACCAGTGTTCCTGCCAACTTTCAGTTTGCTTGCTACCCTCATTTGCTGGTCTTCCATTTTCACTGCCCTTTTTCCCTCTACGTTCTCCATTGACAAGCGTCCTGCAGTTTCTAGCATCCTTTGCTGCAGATGCCACTTTCATCCTTGCTCTAGCTCCTGCATACTACTCCTTGCTGCCCAAAATTTCTCTCTCTGCATAAGCCATTTCCTCTTCCCTTCGACTTGCAGTCACCTTTCTCCCTCACTCCGCCTCTGTTGATTGCCCCATCTAGCGTTTTTCTTATGTCAATTTCCATCCTCGTGCAGTATTCACGCTGCTGCCGTCCCATTTCTTCACGCAGTCAAGTCTCCGAAGCTGCAGCGTTTCCCTCACGCTGTTCGCTGCCCTTCATTTCTCCTCCTTTCACGTTTTCCCTCCTCGCTTTCTGCGTGCTCTCTTCCCATTACCGCATCTCTCTGCTACCACAGTCTTCCGCTCCTTTCCTCTGCGTTTATCCCTTTCTCCCCTCGCTACTTCTCGCTACCTGCATTCTCCCTTGCCTGCCGCTTCCTTTTGAAAGAACTACGAACAACACACACCATAACATTTCATTTTTTTTAATTTTAGCATTTCATTTTTTTTTTAATTTTAAACTTTCTAAAAGTTTAGGTTACGTATAGCATTAACGTTTTGATTTTTTTTTTATGAAGTTTGGTTTTAGATTTAATTGAACCATTTCATTTTTTATGTTTTTAACTTTTTATAAAGTTAAGTTTTAATATTTCATTTTTTATTTTTCAATTTTAAATTTTGTAAAACTTAAAACAAAAGGGGTTCTAAAATTTATTTAGATTTTTTAACTTTGCTTTTCAAAAAAAAATTGAAAAAAAAAAAATAGAAAAGAAAAAAATATTATTTACTCTCTACAAAATTAAAAATATAAAAATATAAAAAAAATAAAAATTTTAAAAATTTTAAATTTTTTGATTTTTAACTTAGGGAAATTTTGTATGATAATGGTCTTGGGTGTCATATGAAGGAAAATTATTCCATAGTCAAAGGTGAGTCTTAAATTTTTATCTAAAGTTTGACTATAGGAAAATTTTAATTTCTGGATTGGAATTACTTACAATATCATTTAAATTCGAAATTATTTGGAAATATCTAGCATTTAAACTCTATGGTTCTCTCATGATAATATTTTTGTTTCGAAGTTTAATTGTTGGTTTGAAGTATTTTCATGCTTAGCTATGGTTGATGATCGTTGAATTGTGATTTTAAGTTGCTTGAGATTGGTGATTAATTGCTTTAGTCAACTTTGAGAATTTTTCAAGTGATGATAAATTGCATGTCTTTATCAAACATTGTTGATGTATAATTGTGAGGGTGGTGGATTGATTTTTTCATAACAACAGTTACCTATCAATTATTTGATTTTAATTTCATAACGAGATATTTTGACTCCACAAGGCACTGGTTTTAAGCTTCAAATCTAACTGGATCTGTAAAATCTCGTTAATTTTAACAAGTACTTGGTCATCCAACTGTGTCTCCTGAATTGGTTGGTTTCCAACCAGTTTTCCTTCTTCATTTTCGTTAGGGTCTACCTCCCTTAGCTTGCAAGGAGACAGCTTAGATTGAGAGATTGGGGATCAGGGTGACAGCCCCCGATCTGAGCCGTTGTCACGGTGCCTAAACATTCTATGTGACAACAGAGTCAAAAGCTCTTGCTTATTATAAATCATGACCAAGTAACCAGATGGACAATTACTTCTTATATCGCTGACTAACCTATATGCGATGCAACTCCTAAGACCTAAGTGTGATGCAAGGATCTTGTTTAATTTTAGATTATATGCATAGTTGTAATATTCCTAATTAGCAATGGCTAATTGGAATATTCGATTTTGCTCAATTTTTCCGTCTATAGTTTATTAATAAATAAAAAGGTGATTGGAGAGGGTCTAACTCACTTAGTGGAATAAAACACACTCCCTAGTAGCACAACGTTGTGACTTAAAGGGAGCCAAGCTGGGGCCAAGCACCACCTAGAGAGGGGG